>JAVQIZ010183236.1:0-10000 GCA_036023535.2 Galaxias brevipinnis
TGTGAGAGGTAGCAGCACAAAATAGTCTACATGCAATGGTAATGGAACACACTGTAGGTCTCCAAATTAAATGTGAAGGACAACAGCAGGACGCAAGTCTAGAAACATTTAAAAAAGAAGTAGGCTAAAGAAAAAAAGACAAACAAACGAATGAAAGGGTGTGCTGTGAACAAAAAAAAGGTGTAGCCCTATACGATGGAGCTGACCTTTGAAACCTTGTGTGAGTTAGCTATTAGTTTAAAGCTGCCGGTTCCGCTTTCCTTCCTTTTTTTCTTTTATTTCGTTATTTTCCTTTTTTCGTGCACCTCCACCTCCACCCCCCTTCTTCTCTCCCCGTCGTCTGTAATCGATCCGTACTTGAAGCTCTGGAGAGATAATCCGTTTGTCAAAGGGCTGAATGGGTTGTGTGTACGCTGAGCGGACCGCTCCATTGTGTTACCCTCCCCGATCTCTCGGCACCACCGATCAGTCACCGGAGGCACGGGCTTTTAGAAATCAATTCTAATGAGGTCCCTGTCTAGGGGTCCTTGGAGTCGCTTCGACAAGGGGAATGTGCCCCCACCGGTGGCTGCTTCCTGGGACTGTGGAAGCACGCGGGGTGCCACGCACCAACAAAATGCCTCCCGTGAAAATGCAGCGTGTCGAAACATTCGATTCGGGTAATTTGTTGACGTTACAAGAGTTGACGTTGAAGAACAGGTGGTTATGTATCGAAGGTCTCCGTGGTCTTCTTCCTGTCAGCCGGTCGACTGACATCCACAACTTTTCCACGATGATCGAAAAATGCTCGGCGTGTGCATCCCGGTTGAATTATGAAGATTTTCCCCCCACCCTGTCTACCTTCTTCAATGGCTGGTCTGAAGTCCAGAGACAAGGCACGCCATTACCACTGCCAGGCTAAGTCTACTGTCTGAAGGAGAAGGCTCTTGGCCTTGGTACTGTGCACTCCTAGTAATGATGGCACCTGCCCTCAGCCAGGGTATGCATGGCTGTTCCACAGGAGCAGGGGATGACAGGTGAGGCGATGGCAGGTAACAGGGAAAATGACAGGCCGGCTGTCAGGTATCGGAGGGCCTCTGGAAGGGTGATGATGGGGTGTAAACCTTTGCCTGCCTGCCTATCTGTCGGTCTGTAGCTTGCCATTTTAGAAGATCCTGAAGATCCACCCTCTGTCCCATTCACATTATCTATCAACCTACTGATTTATTGGTTTTGGAGGACTCCTTATGATCTATTTATTTGTGTGTGTGCGTGTGTCTTAGCTTTCTTTTTAGGAAATCTAGTGGTATTTGCTGAGGTCTAGTGGTATGATGTGCTCTAATATATCATGTCTCTCTCCTTTCTCTTCCCTTTGCATCTCATGGATGGCATGACCCTTTCCCCACGTCTCCTCTATGCAGGTAAAAACATTAAAAGTGGTGTTCATCAGCTATCTGCCCTGTCTGTTTGTCTGTCTGTCTGTCCTGTCTTCCTTAAATGTTATACAATGTGATACAATTATTTATGCTTAATTGAGATGCTTGTCCAATTGTATGTGGATCACATGTGTGTGTGTGTGTGTGTGTGTGTGTGTGTGAGAGAGAGAGAGAGAGAGAGAGAGAGAGAGAGAGAGGGGAAAGCCATTGTGGAAGGAGATTTGTATGGCGACAGCAGGTGTGTAAGGGCTGATTAATGGTTGCCGTTAGCGACCATGGCAGGCCCAGGTTACCACCTTTTAAACATCTGACCAACTGCATCCTGGGATACTTCCTGCCTGTGTGTGTGTGTGTGTGTGTGTGCGTGTGTGTTATATGCAGTTGAAGGAAGTGATTTTTTTTCACTCGGCCTAGCGTTTCTTCTCTTGTGAAATGTTTCATCCCAGGAATGTGGTGCCTCTGTGCTCTTTGGTTTTCTTGTTCTACCACAGAACAAAGACTGGACTGATTGTTTGGATTCCCTCCATCTTTAAATCTCTCTGTCTACATCCCCAATCAGCCGTGGGCCATTTTTAGAGTTACCCCAATTCCTTTAATCAGTGGCCATGAGTGATAGGGAAGTGTGTTAAAATCCTCTGCCCATCCCTCCACTGTGTTCCCTGTCTCGTTTGATTGGATAGGATCTGACCGCGGGACAGGTCATCAGCCAATTAGACCCCTATCTCCTCCTGGCCCCTGTCTCAGTGGGACTGCTCCTACCCTACTTTCCACACTTGTCATCTCTCCAAACTTGCCTCATGCTTTTGCCCCTAATCTTACCCATCTCTCGCTCCCCCTCCTCTCTTTCTGTTCCTATCAATCTCTGCAACCCCCCCACCCCTCTCTCTCTCCATCCCTCGCTCCTCTCTCTACATCCCTCCATTTTTCTCTACAGTAACCTGTGAGGTTGTCTTTGTAGTCGGGAAGGGAACAGACAGAGGCACAAGCTCTTCCCCCCCTCGCTCTCCCATGGACCTCTCTCTCTCTCTCTCTCTCTCTCTCTCTCTCTCTCTCTCTCTCGCCATTCAGATGCTAATGAAACAGGGCCAATTACTGCTCCGTGTGTGTGCCGGCGTCGGCGTTTGCGGGAACACATTCAAAGGCACATTGTGCGGCGAGGGACCCGAGTTAGCCGAACGCCATTCCCCGCGGTACTTCCAGCGTCAGATAAATAAGGGCTCTAGCGGGCACACAAAAGCAAAAAATAAATCATAATATTTGAGCGCTGACCCATATTTGCTAATGCGAGTCTCATTGCCGCCTTCATTACTTTCCATGGTGAAGGGGCTTGCGGTAATAGAGAGCAGAATGTGTCATGGCTGGCTTCACCCGTAACAACACAATGTTGGTTTATTAAGACAAACGAGCGGTGCAGTGCAGGGGATTTGATAAGACGGTTGATACGGCTCAACGGCTGTTTGTGTGTGTGAGCGCGGGCCGCCGACGGACCCACGCGAGCAGGGAGGCATGGGGGGGAGGGGGGTGCCTCTGCGGAAATCGTCTTAAAGTATTTATGTGTGATCAAGTCTTTACCTTGGTCTCAGGTTGTCGTGTGACATGATACAGTTGACAATGCAATAACTTTAGGATGTTGAAAGGTGCTGTGATGATCTTTTTCCCTAATGGGTATGTTTTAGGTGTTCCCTTTGAGAATAGAGGACCATGTCCCCCCCACAGTCGCAGCATTTCCTGACAGGCCCAAGGAAATTGATCTATGGCTACTTTGGGCACCTTTTTTCTTTCTCTCTACCTCCTTCTCTCTCTCTTTGTCTCTCTCTCTCTCTCTCGGCGTGATGGATGTTTACAATGTCAAGCCATGCCCGGAGCTTTTCCTGTCACTATTTCACCATCTGTCAGCTATCTTTCATCATCCACTTTCTCTGACCCACCTTAGCCACCTGGCCCCCCTTCCTGCTAGCCATATCGGGGTTAACCAATAAAGCCATTGGCTTCCCCGCTACAGTGTCACCCACATGCTAACGTTAGCCTTGCCTTGCCAACGTCGCATTAGCCTTTAGCGTTTTACCCTGTTTCACATACACAAAGCAGCATAATGCCAATTGACTGGCTAACGGGTTGCCCAGTGCTAATTTTAGCCTAGCCACACTTGAGTCACCAAAGCATTGACTGTCTGATGATATTAGCCTCATCCACTGGTGTCTACCCACATAGTGCCACTGACCATTAGCATGTTTTTCACCCAAAGTATCATCACTGGCTGAAAGAAGTTATCCCCCGGTAGGCCTAATGGAATCCTTGGTGCTTGCAAACCAGAATAGCATGCCAGGGTAAATAATCACATATTTGCCCGCGTCCATCTCATCGGTCTCTGGCCAAGCCAAAACCATGCCACTGCACACACCGAAGCCTTAATTCCACCCCCCCAGCCCCCACCCCCCACTCACACACACACGCACACCCTCCTTTGCTGCGCACTCAGCCTTAAAAAGCTTAAAGTTGCTAATGCATACCAAAGTGGTGGGTGCGGCGCGAAGCTTCCGCAGCCGTGAAATCTTTTGTTTGTTATTCATACACCTGGCTAAGCCAATCAATGCTTACCACCCTGTCATGGTCGAACGTTGGCAGTCCCACGAGCCCTCCATTAAGATTCTAATGGGGGAGATAGAGCAGGGTGGTTTTCTGCTGCATTCCCATGTCTCTCCCGATCATCCATGTCCAACTCTGTGTTTCAGTTTGAACTGCTGTGACCTCAGTTCACACTCCCACCCCCCACCCCCCCCCTCTCCCGGCGCTTAACCCCGCGGGTCGTCAAGGTAACCGCTACTCGTTTTCCTACCCTCCTTTTCCTTTCGCCCCATTAAAGCATCGCCAGGATCAAGTCGATACCAGGGCGGAAAGAGATGTTGTTGGAATTACAGTAAACTGCTGGCTGATGCAATATTCATGGTCTGGAGAGTAGTCTGAAAGAAGGGCCACAGCTGTAAATAGTAACGGGAGACCAAGGAGCTGGTGGTAGTCAGGCCTGACTGGATTTCCATTTCACAAGTCCAACGCTCCCTTCCCCCTCATCCCCCCCTCATCCCCCCCTCCTCCTCCTCTTTCCTTCTTTTTTATATTTTATTTCTCTCTTCCAAGTTCCTTTCCTCACACACTGAATTTTACAACTGCTCCTCTGCGGGGTATTTTTTATCCTCGGCCTAGCTGTTTGTAGTTTGCAGAAAGAGTGTTCTGAGCTCTCTCATATGTCTCTGAGAGTCAAGCAGCAGCTGAGGTGCACAGTTTGTGCATTCTGCTTTTTTTTTCAGGGCCGTGAACAGGTGTGCATCAAAGAATTAATAGATCGGGTTTTGAATATATATCCATTCACTCGTTTCAGTTCAATGTGGAAAACAATGAACGATAAAAAGGCATAAAATGCCATATGGAGATACAAATCTGGAAACTCTGTTTGGAAATTCTACTTTAAAAACTACAGTGACAACCTTTGAAGTAAAATAGTATGCTGGGAGTTACTGTAGACTTTACAATTTTAACAGCTGTGTTTTCACAATAAAAAGGCCAGAATTCAACGACAGTGTTTCAGCACGAACATTCTGGTTATGAATTTGATTTATGTTTTACACACTTCTGCAAAATATAATCAGAACAATTGGTTTACATTATATTGCAGCGAGTCTGGAAATGAAAGATTCGAAGGAGATACCTTGACTCAATCCAAGACCATAAGCATTGTGGTTAGAGTATTGTATTGTGTAACAGTGACATACTTGTATTGAATCCTGTGGTGTCTAGTTGAAAGCACAGTTCCAGCCTTAGGCCATATGAAACCAACAACTGTAACCCAAGCTTTTCGGGGATCTCTACCTGTCTTTTCTTCCACCCTTTTTTTGCAAATACTCACATAGGCCCACACACACACACACACACACACACACACACACACACACACATACACACACACATAAAACAAACAACACAACTGGCCTGAGGAAGACACCATGGATCTGCCCCAAGGATGTGTTCTCTGATGCTAATCCCAGCACAGCCACAATGCTATAAGCAGTCATCAAAGATATGGTCTCCACTAATCCCAATATAGCCACAATGCTATAGGCAACCATCAACAATATGCTCTCTTATGCTAATCCCAGCAGAGCCCCAAAGCTATAGGCAGTCATCAAGGATATGTTCTCTGATGCTAATCCCAGCACAGCCACAATGCTATAGGCCGTCATCCAGGAAATGCTCTCTGATGCTAATCCCAGCACAGCCCCAAAGCTATAGGCAGTCATCAATGATATGGTTCCCGATGCTAATTCCAGCACAGCCCCAATGCTAGGCAGTCATCAAAGATATGGTCTCTGATGCTAATCCAAGCACAGCCACAATGTTAGGCCGACATCCAGGATATGCTCTATGGTGATAATCCCAGCACAGCCACAATGCTATAGGCCGACATCCAGGATATGCTCTCTGATGCTAATTCCAGCACAGCCCCACTGCTAGGTAGTCATAAAATTGACACTGCAGTTGTTCACACATGTAGCTTTGTCGTTACAAGCATCTGACTGTAATACCCCCTGGGTGTTTGGAGTCGTATGATTCACGAGGGCTGAAATATGTACACCTTTTTACTGGCAAGGGAAGCGGTGTAGAGGCAGGTTATGTCTCTGTCTCCAGGGCGAGTGGGAAATCACGCTGCCGCCAAGCAGAATGATGAAATAGAATACCCGTTAGACACAGGCGTTTAGAGGTTGTAAATCCCTATTACCATCGGTTTGTTTATACTTGCATTCGGCGGTTGAAATGCACCTCTGGTCCTCAGACACTAAATGCATTTCCTGTTTCATGATTTATTTTGATTTTTGATTTGATTTTTTTTTTTCCTTTTCCCTCTCGCTCCCGACCAATCGCGTGCTGTTTGCATGGGGGCTGGGAAACGCGGTCTAATTCCCCTGTCAGCAACATCCAGTGGAGTTATTTTACCTGCTGCATCTTCAGCAGTGGGTCGCTGGCGCTCATTACCCCCTGTTTTTTTTTCCGCCAAGCTGTTCCTCTTTTCATAGGCTTTCCCATATGGATTTTATTGATCCTGAGCGGTTTTAACTGGGGCATTTAAGACACACATAAACATTTACTGTAACAATGTAAAACAATTTGGCTGTGCCGTTCACAATGCCCGGGCAGGGCTGTAAGACTAAATGGCTGAAGCCTGCCTTTATTTCTGCCAACGCAGCTGATCTCGTTATTTTTCTTGGACGTCGTTCATCAGCTGTCCTAGTCCTTTTGGCTGTCTTGTTACTTTTTTTTTTTTACTATCTCATAGTGTAGTAAGCCAGGGAAAACTTGTTGTGTACGAGCTGAAGTCGTCTTCCAGGGTCCCCAGATGTACCAAACATTTCACCTTTTGTCCTTTCCGCCCCAAAGACCCCTTCCTCCCACCATTTTGCGTCCCTCTTTTTGCGGGGAGACGCCGGCTGCTGGCGGTGCTCTGATCCGTATCCTATTCAAGCTTCTGTGTTTTCTTCTTCTTCTTTTTTTACCTCGAGAGTCTTGTCAATAGCACTCTGTTACAGCCTAGAGTGGCGCCAACTTTGTATCGAAGGGTCTGAGAAGGAGATGAGAGAGGGGGAAGACAAAGAGAGGGAGGAGTAGAGAGAGAGAAACGGGGGAAGAGGAGGGAGGGAGGGAGGGAGAGAGTGGGGGGTAGATTGATAGAGAGAAGGAGAAGGTGATGGAGCGTGCGCGAGAGGGCAACCTGAGAATGGCCCGGACTGATTTTTTCTCTTCGTTTTTTTCCCCGCGGCCGCCTGTCTCGCTGTCAGTCGATTCATGGCTGCAGACAGGGGGCATAAGGTACAATTCAGATGACGACGAGGCCCGCGAAACAGCTATAAATCCATAACCTTATTTTCGCCTCTTCTGCGTTTCGATGGTCCACCTATTTTGTTCATCTGAAACCTAATCTTTATTTCAGTGGATTTCTGTCCAGTAAGCGTCCTATACATATCAGCTGTATAACATGTGCTTGGATAAATCTGGGATAAGATTCAGGGTACAAAACACTGCAATGTTTGAGTGTGCAGCTGTTAGATACATACACAGTATATTTTAGACTTTTTATGCTAGCCTCTCTCTCTCTCTCTCTCTCTCATCATCTCCTCTGCCTTAATTAAACATGTATCATAAAGTCAGATGATAAACTTCATTTCCATTTCACGTCAGCGAAAGACATGGACTCGTTTCTAGGTCTGGACCATAGCCTACTTTCTGACATGCAGCCTGAGGCACTACACTCCCAAGACATAGCAGGACTCCATGTTTTCACTGGCTAACTACCACACTCTCTTTGCTGGTAGCTTGGCTCAGTGGATGAACGTGTAATAAAAGCTCTAAATCTTTAATCCAGGGTAGAAGTGTTTATTTTCTTAAAGAAAAAAACATCCAGGCAAAAGCCATTTCAGAAGGTTTTCTACCTTCAGTCTTTTGGGCCTGTGTGATATCGGAACGTGGGGAACAAAGTCTGAAGGTGTTTGAACGCGACGGGGGTATTTAAGCCCTGGGCGAAAAAACCCTCAACCAGCTGCCTCTCTATTCCACTCGCTCTTACAAAGGTGTAAAACACAATAGTGGGAAAAGCAGCACCCCCCCACCCCCCCACCCCCATCTCTCTTGAGTGGTGCCGGCCACCACAAGCCAGCGGATATGGTTGGTATTGTTGGTGCATTGTCACCTGTACTCTGAAAGAATACCTGCCGGTTAGCTCTACCACTCTGTTTTATGGTGATTGTTTTTTTTTAGGAAAGTAAAAAAAAAAAAAAAAACATAATTCGTTTGTAAAACCTTTTTGGAAAATAGCTGCAGCTCGCACTGCCAGAGGCCAACGTCGTTTTTGAGATCTAAATTCTCAGTACCGGCGCTTTCAAATTGAGTAAGATCTCATTTGTGGAAGTTAGCTATCAGATGGTAGCATCTCCATGGCCGTTCTGGGCCTATCTGAAGGGCCTGTTTGGTCCACCGTGGGACCATGGTACAGGCAGTGTTAGACAGACTTCCTTCCTCACATTGAAGCTTCCCCGGACGGTACATGTACACTGACCTTGTACACTTTGTTCGCCTCTGATAAACCGGCGAAAATAACACCCTCAGAGGCCCAGATTGTGTGTGTCCGTAAGAGAGAGAGAGAGAGAAAGAGAGAGCAAGAGCGAGAGTGAAAAGCCCCTGGGAGTGTGTGTGTGTGGGGGGGGGAGGGGGCATTCGGATAAGAACCCTGTCTTCTGTGGACCCCAGGCTCAGGATTTTCAGAGGACCAGCGCAGAGAGTTGAGTCAAGGACAAACGGTTAACTCTGGGTTCTATAACTGAACACGCACTTCACCGCAGCAGGCGAAACAATTATAACCGGTGATTATCTCCGACACCTACTCACTCTAATTAAAAAGAAAAGCATCGCAACTAAAACCAGTGCCAATTAAAGAAATTAACCTCGATGTGATTAACACCTCACATTGAACTTATATTTAGGGAAAAGGACAAGGCCTACTGAAGCTCAAAACAATGTGTTTGATTATTATTAAGAATATTATTATGGTTCCAGCAGGATGTGATGCCCCCTCCCCAGGAACAGGAAAACAGTGTTTGAGCCCTGGCCTTGTCGGTTCGCTGTAGATAACATTGAAACCAAACAATCTATGGACTGTTTGGATCTGATAAAGCGAAGAGGTCGTTTTCTTCGCGCTCTTTCCCCCTTAATGGTATGTCTACTTACCCTTCCCCAACCTCCCTCACCCCGAGTCCGTTTGTGTGTGTTTTGTTTATGTGCGGTAATGTACATTACACGCATCCTCGAGTCTGTTTACATAGTGGGCCTGTATGCTTGAGTGAACTGTGTGTGAACTGGATGGCGCACTGAGCAGCACTGAGGCTGCGGTGTTAGCCCGGGCCGGAAAGGTCTTGGCCGTCCGTGGAAAGGGCACCAGATAAAGTGAACACGTAAACAAAGTGGATGCAGCGCAGGGATACGAGGAAGCAGTAGGAATGAATTGTCCCCTCTCTGTGCCATGAATAGATGTTATTATACATCAGGCGCGCGCGTGTGTGTGTGTGTGTGTGTGTGTGTGTGTGTGTGTGTGTGTTGGGTGGGGTGAGTTACAGAAAAACCTATGACCTTTGAGGAGCAGCTGGACACTCCCACTTTAAAATCCATGCAGAGTGTTGATTTACAAATAATACTATGTATTCTATATATATATATATATATATATATATACATACTTATTGTACAAACAGTAACAAGGTGCGATACATAGTTACCATAGATAGCGGTTGCTACTGATCCAACCCCTTAAGAAGTGCATTATGTATATAATGCAGCATCCTCTCAATGCAGCACGGGACCATAGAAATACTGTCGTCGTTGTCGTCGACTTAGCCATCACCGCTGGACGACAACAGTGTGGGACTGCCTGGAGATGAGGAGAGAGGGGTAGGAAGAGGCAGAGGGAGAGGGAGACAGAGAGAGAGACGGAGAGGAAGAGGGGCAGAGAGAGAGAGAGAGAGTGAGAGAGGGAGAGAGAGGGAGAGAGA
>JAVQIZ010183236.1:15000-16704 GCA_036023535.2 Galaxias brevipinnis
TTCTCTATCGACGCGCTTCTCCCGCAGGACGGCCTTATGGAGAGAGAGGCCATGTTGCAGGCTAACCCCATGACAAAGGGGCGCCTCCGCCAGGGCCAAGGGACGGACACGCCAGTCGCCTTATCGCGCCGCTCCCCTGACATGCCGGTCGGCCCCCTGGCCGAGACACACTAATTGTGGACAGCACCTTTGAAAATGTCTCCATTGACGGCGTCTTCTCGCCCAGAGATAGGGCGGGTGCGCGGGAGCGCCAAGCGCAGCGGCTAAGTGCCTATTGATTGGAGCATGCCGGCAGGGGGAGGCCGTCCGCTCCGTCTGGACCTGGAGGTACCCGGCGCGCGTTGGCTAATTGCCTTTTAAGAGACAGTACATCTTGGCCCTGTTCATTTTTAATGATGTGTGCGGACGCACGCGGGGATCGTTTCACGTCGGGCGAGCGGCGATCCGCATTACGCCTGCCATGGAGGTCCACTTAGCAGCAGGGCAGGGCAGGGAAGGGCCGACTCACGACTAAGCGTTAGCAAGACGGTCAACATTATGACCCCCCCCCCTGGGGAAAGAGCTGCCTCTGACTGAACGTTACAGAGACGGTCAACACGACGACGCCCCCTGGGGTGAGTGTGAGGTGGAGCCGCGGTGGTGAGTTGATTCTCCGTGACGGACCGTGTGAAAAGCAGCTGTCCCCTTGTCGTACGTTTTAGTCCCACTGCCCACTGGGAATGGTAGTCTATGGCGAAATGGCACTGTTGTATTTTTTTAGATGCCTCTTATCATGGCTGTTTCTTTTTATGAGGAGATGTTATGTTTTTCGCTGACACATGAGTTATGCGTATGAGTTTCCGGCCAAGCTCCTCCGTGTTTAATAAACCCTCGCCAGTCGATATATGTACGGTGGGATGTCTCCACTCAGCCCGAGAAAACAATGGCAGCTTCCGTGGACGTGCTTTAGGCCAGTCAGTCAGTCAGCCAGCCAGCCAGCCAGCCAGCATTAGGCTGTGATTTATATCCTAAAGTGGAAGCTCCCACCCTTTCCCTCTGTTCCTCTCGGTTCTCCTCGGGCCCCCAGAAGGGAAACGGGCCCCTTTATATAACCCCCCTCCACACACACACACACACACACACACACACACACACGCCCTCATTCAATCAGCCAGAGAAAACATGGCCTCCGTTAGGACACGACTGATCGCATCGGCGTCCGTGGAGCGTGCGTCAAGGCCACCGCTCCAAATCTGTCTGCGCCCTGTGAAACGTCTCCGGCGCTAATTGAGCGGCCGCCGGTGTCCATCAGAAGGCATCGAGAGGGGGTGTGTGTGTGGTGGGGGGGGTGACGGGGGAGCCGACTGTGGCGTGGCACGAAGCAGCTCTGATGTTTCCACTCTTCATCTCTCGCTCTCGGATTCCCGTTTCTGCCACTGTTTTTTTTTTAATTAGCAATGATGTGTAATGGAAGCTTGTGCTCGGGTGTGTGTGTGTGTGTGTGCGTGTGTGTGTGTGTGTGCGTGAGTGTGTGCATGAGTGCTTGTGCATGCATGCGGGCGTGTATGTGTGCATCGCTCTGTGTGTGTGTGTGTGTGTGTGTGTATGTGTGTGTGTGTGTGAGTGTGTGTGTAGGTCCCTTGTGTGTAGTGGGAGATGATTGCCTGTGTAAACCGGAGCAGTAAGTGGCTGTGTGAAGCCACGTAGCAGGCAGGGTGTGGCAGT
>JAVQIZ010183244.1:0-22662 GCA_036023535.2 Galaxias brevipinnis
CCCCCCCCCCCCCCCCCCCCCCCCCCCCCCCCCCCCCCCCCCCCCCCCCCCCCCCCCCCCCCCCCCCCCCCCCCCCGAGAGAGTAGTCACCCCGGTCATTAGGATGGGGGAAGAAGTCAGATGCAAGAATAAAAGAGTTGGAAAAAATCTAACAGAAACTCAAACAAAAGCTGGATCCAAAACATAAAGCCTGCCATAGAGATTTGGGAAGCAAAGGATATATTGGGTTATGAAAATGATTCAGGGTGTTATTCTTACTCATGCAAAAGTCTCAAAATATATCATTCATTACACTGAAAATGTTGATCTCACCTTGGTAACAACCTCACTTATTTTGATAGTGCTAGTTTTATTTTGCCAAAATTTGCCAGCTCAGGTCAGCTTCCTCCACAGAACTTCTGAGACATGCAACTTTTGCTTATATGTAATCTAAAAACGGCATCATAGGAATGATACCAATATAGGCTCCATACTAAATTTACAACAACCAAAGCTGCAAAGACTGTATTTCGTTTGTTTTGTTTAATATCTAAAATTAAAACGAATCATAAACAAGATAAGGTATATTAAATAGACGTTGCGTAAACAACATAAATTATTAAATGTAAAAGGATTTTTTAATATACATTTTTTTGAATAAAAAAACAGGAAAGGAAAACTCTGATCTTAAACTTTAGAAATGTCCCCATGCATCTTTTATACATCTTTTAGGCCCACTCCCCTAAACTCCATTGCCCCCCTGTGAGCTCCAATTGACTCAATTAAGTGAATACAGAAACACCATATGACTTAAGATGCCTTTTTTACCAATAATGCACAAAACAGCCTGTTAGCTGCTTCCATACAGATGCTTTATCCCATTCCAGCTGAATAAACAAAATGTAGCAAAGGTTTGTAAACACTTCCAAATATTCCTGGGAATTACATGGCGTTTTCAATAACTCCTCTTAGCTTGATCTCCCTATGTACAAGTCTCCCTATTTCTTTCTTCTCAAGAGTCAATGTAGCCAGATAAGTAGAAATAAGGGAACAAGGGAAGATAAGAGAAAGGCTGACTATGAGGGTGGGAAAAAAGAGAATGAAGGGGAGGAAAGAGGGAGGAACAGAAATGTGAAGCAATAAAAAGGAGGGTGGAGTTGAGAGGGAAGGAAAGGGAAGAACTAGTTTTGGGACATCATTTCAGTTTTCTGTAAAATAAAGTCTGCAGAGTCAAAATTTGGATTAAGAGAGTGGAGTAAAACAAAATGTACTTAATTTTCTATAACTTTTCTTAGGAAGTGAAAGAATAACAAAGACAGAAAAGAGATCAAAGGGAATACACTGTCACTGACATCGTCAACATGTCAATGGAGCAGTGAAGTGGTGGCATTCTAAGCATTTTGTCACATTTGTGTACAGACCCGTTGAAAGAGCCCGCTGACCTGCCCATAGCTCTTTATTGGGAATCAAATAACAAGACACATTCTTTGTGTCGTGAAGAGCTCATTAAATTCATTGGTTTGACCTGTTATTATTAGGTCAAAAAAGTTGAATGATTCGGGAAAACTGACTCAGCCATTCTAAACAGACTGCTGACCTTCGAAAGGGTATGAAAACCCTTTGAACTGCATGTCAAGGCTTTTTTATGTGAATGCGGCAAAAGAAGACATTTGATATATATAGGCCTTTTAGACAGAATCTTTTCTGATGATGAGAATTGGCTTTTTACTCAGCTCAACTTTAACTTTAACTTTTTTCAGCTTGAACTTCAGTCACGTCATCTAACTGCATAAAAGTCACCTTATGTAAGAAGATGTTGTATTACTATCAGTAATACAAGAAGATGTTGTATTACTATCAGTAAGGAAGGTTAAACAACCTTTGATTTGGTTAAGGTTGTAGTTCTTAGTTCATGGTCTGGTTTCCATTACATGTTATGCTCAGTGACATATTGTAAGGCAATCATTAACATTATACAATGTTTTCTGTAAAAATTGCCTCACTTGTGCACATTCTTTGATCATTTGATTAAAAAGCAAACAGCAGTAGAAGGACAATCTCAACAAATGTCATGGTCCCATGTAATTAATTGTAATTTAATTGTTCAAATTAAGTTCAATCTTTGAAACACTCCATTCCATATAGGCCTAAATTTTTATTGCAAACATAATGTTGATGTTTACCAACTTTCTATAAAGAAGGCAAATTTAAGTAAAGTATACCTCAGGCTAGGACAATAAATAAAGCAAATTCAGATTACATTTTACAGTGTTTTTTAAATATACATCTTTGTCATCACCTGAAGGACATACACATAATGCAGGCCAGCAGGACACAGCTTGATTCTACAGATCACAATCTTGGGTTTCTGTTAACACAGTATTTGTGCTTTTTACACACAATGAATGCATTGAATATAATTTAAAAACAAAAAAAAATCTTGAACTGTAAGGCCTTTATTAGAATTAGTAAAACATTTATATATAAAGACTATACAGACTGCCTTTTCTATTTGTTTAATTTACCCTTAAGCTGGTATTAAATAATAATGTCAGTTCTTGATCATTTATAAATCTTAACTGTTCTATATTTGTATTTTTCAATTTCAGTTTGTTATGATTTCTGAAAAGCCTACTCCTTGGATAAAAACTGTCACTGCCAACAAAAGAGCTGCAAAAGAGCTAAATCCGTGTTTGATTTCATGACGATACACACACACAAACACTTAAGGATTCATTAGCACCTATTGCATTCTGTAGCACATATTACACCACTCAACGCAGCTGGTAGCAGTTAGCAATGTCATCTGTTGGGCTGGTTGCGCTGGTATAAGCATATGAATGATAATCAGGTCTTTGTGTGTCTATTGAGGTGCAGAAGGATCTGCAATATGTGAAGTTGCCTCAGGGGAAGATTAGGAGGGGCAGCCAGCCTTCTCAGTCAAGTTGACAGTCACACAGCTATTCTAGCTCTATCAAATCCCACAGGGACCCTAAATCCTGTTACACTGTCAGTTAAAACCATCACTTGTATCAGAAATGTGTAAGTGTTTACATATTAAGTGAAGGGGCATATGTTTTAAAACTATGAATTATTCATACTAGAAGTAAAAGAGCACTTTGAATATATGTACATCAACAGTATTCTCTTTATTTCAAAATACAGCAGGTTTTAAGATGTATTTATAAACATTCACTGAAAATATGCCCTAAAGACGGCAGACATACCTTTTATTTTAGCGGATTAGCCCCAATGTCGTTGGTCAGTATCGATAGAATTGCATCCTTTACTGTCATGTAAAAAAAAAAAGGAGTTATTTATTTATTATATTCGTTTCGTAAAATAAATTCACAGTGATGAAAACCAATTTAAACCATCAGATCTATTGTAATTTAACATCAGCCTATACCTTCAGAATGCTTGAATAGCCTATATATATTTATAAATCTAGGACGATAAAGTCCACACGGTAGAACAGTGCATTGCCAAGTAAGTGGACTGTTTTCCTGTGTAATGCATATCTCCCTATCAAGTCATTATGGAGAATTCGGTTGGGATAATTAGATAAGACTGCTTTGCACTCCAGAGGGCTGCGATTTCGGAGGTCAAAACTATTTGTCAGTCTCCAGTTGCGATTACAAATGAGGATGAGCCTCCCTGAGTGTTTCACTTCATGAGACCCGGTAGTTCTATCGAAGGACTTGTTGATGTCATCTTGTTTGAAAATTACAATCTTTGATGGTAAAACATCTCCTCCAAAATCTGCTACGCTATATTACACTACTGAGCAAAATCTGACTAATGTATTTGTGTTTTACAGGGAAGATCAGCAATAAACTCAATTTGTGTATTATTTTGCAAATAAGTCATTATGCAATTCCTTCATTAGAACGACACAATAGTTAACACAACATTATTTATCAATTTCGTATTAACGACAGAAAAGATGCCTTTGAAAATGAAACGAGGTCTACTAGATTGGCCAATTAGTTAATGGAGGACGCCTGGCATGCGGCTTCCAGAGAATGAAAGGCCGAATCCCACTCTAACAGGCTCTTGTCGACATGACTCTGTAGGCTACCTACAGCTTGTTTAAGGGTTTAATTGCTCCTAATTTGTACGGTAAATACACGCATTAACGGCCCGGCAAAGTCGCGACTCCAAATTATACCCCTTATGCGAGTCGAGTGGTAGCATGGAGCTGAAAGTCCATGGTCATTTTATCAGGGATAAAAACAAATAGCACCATTGGGTTATTATATGGGCGGATTCGGTTCTGGCCTGAAGAGGCATTAAGCTGGTGGCTCGGTTCTAAAAAGTGAAAGGTACAGGCTACTCGTTAGACGTGTCAATGGCAACTTTAAATAACATGTGTATCTAGATTTCCATTTTCATTTGTAATTTGTAAATTGCATCAGAAGGCTGTCGTAGAAGTTTTCTTTACGCGCAATCACACACGGACAAGGGCACACGCACAACACGTAGCCTACGCTTGCGCACATGCATGCTCTTTAAGAAAGTAAAAACTAATTTATATAAGTATATGCTTGATATACTGTTTTGCCTAAATTAGAGACAAAAAAGTAGGCTATAGGCTTAAGAGCAGCCACCACATTCCACTATTTACTCACACTTGAATGGCTCTAAACCCTTTGAAGGTCTTGTTTAGAAGACCTAAAGTGAAAGAAAATGTTTTCCTATTACTTAATTCAATCAGAGCAAGGAGGGGGCTTTCACGCGCTATACGCATTCGGCTCCTCTCTGACAGAGTCGCCTTTGTGTGCGTCTATCCGCCGCTGTCACACACTTTAATTCGAGTCTCTTTCTCTTGCATTGAAAACTCTCCACAATGACATTCAATAAGGGCCGGCGAGTGAAAAACTGGTTATTTTTATATATTCTTTCCCGGACTCGACGGGGGCCAGCGCACAGGAATTAATCACTGTTTTTTAACCGCATTGCTTAGAGGCAATGACTTGTCTTTTTTGTGCCCATGAAACGCTGGCTTCACATAAAAGAGTGACAGCTTACGTGGACCACATATACACATATATTTGATGTATTAAGCCATAGTGCGCAAAGATTACATTAATGTAGCCTATATCAGAAAAGCAATCATTTCCAAAAACGTATAGACCTGCAGCCTATATTTAGATAAGATCTTATTGCCTAAAACACAGTTTCTGCAGATTTAAATGAATTGTTCTTCTGCCAAAACGAGACTTTAAGTATGCTACCAAGACAATGCTTTAAAGTGCTTACTTGGTCAACAAGCTCCGTTATAAATTGTCTGATAGAACTGTATCCTAAAATTATAGAGCTTAAACAACCTGTTAAAAATATTACAATTTTGTTCTGTTCAAGCATAGGGACGTTTTTCTTATAGTTCGGTGTCTTAAAAATGCTTCAGATTAAACAAAATGCAAATGTTTACTTTCACAATTGATTGTTATTGAAGCTATGATCAAAATAAGAGTGATGCCAAAAGAGAGAAGGGGCAGTGCCGCCTCTTGCGGCGTGGGTGGGGCTGACAAGAATAGACTACATTATGCAGTTCATTTAGTTAACAAGTGAAATAATGGGGAAGCGTGCAGTGTGAATGCCAAGAGAAAAGGCACAAAACCCTATTGAGAGCTCTTCGGCGTTCAGAGCGTAACCGTCACATGGCCGAACCGAGTCCACACTATTTAAAGAGCAAGAGTGTTGGTTCAGCACCACACCGCAGTCCATCTTCGATGCAAGCAGCTCACAGAGACTACGCGCTAAGAAAGTTTATCAAGACAGAGCAGGAGAAATTTGCAACAATGCCGAGGTCTTTCCTTGTGGATTCCTTGATCTTGAGGGAAACGAATGATAAAGGGAATGAAAACACTCCACCTTTATTTCCTTATGCTGTGCACTCGTCCCATCCTTTACATGGGCTGTCGGGCTCATGCCACTCAAGGAAAGCCGGATTGCTTTGCTTCTGTCCTTTATGCATGGCTGCGTCCCAGCTGCATCCATCTCCACCTACCTTGCCACTACTCAAGGCTTCCTTTCCTTCTTTTGGCTCCCAGTATTGTCACTCTGCAATATCAAGGCAACACTCATCTTCTACAGGTATCAATCTCAACCATGGCCCCGGGATATACCAAGCTGCGTATCCAGTTCCAGACCCCCGGCAGTTCCACTGCATCTCAATTGGTGAGTAATTGAACGTGACTTGTGCAATCTGTGTTCACATATTTCGTTTTTAAATGTATCCATGGATTCAGAACAGCCTAATCTGAACTCTGTTTTCCTATCATTACAGAAAGCAACAACAGTCAACTCCAGAGCAGCAAACGCATGCGCACAGCCTTCACAAGTACACAACTTTTGGAGTTGGAGAGGGAGTTCACCTCAAACATGTATCTTTCCAGACTGAGGCGCATTGAAATTGCCACGTATCTGAACTTGTCAGAGAAACAGGTCAAAATCTGGTTCCAGAACCGCAGGGTCAAGCATAAGAAAGAGGGTAAGAGCAGCGGACACCGGACTGGCTCACATAGCTGCAAGTGTTCATCTTCTTTGTCCGCAAGATGCTCAGAGGAGGAGGAAGACGACATGGCCATGTCTCCCACCTCATCGGGGAAAGAGGATGGAGACCTGTCCGTCTCTCCGTAACTCTGTTTCCCTCACTCTATAGACTTAGCCTATATAATGGTGTGGAATTCAAAATACTGCCAAAAAGACGACTGACTGTGTTGTCACATGTACATATGAAGAGTATATATCAATCAGGGAATCTCCCTGGAATATTGTATAGCTGTATACATGTTGTACGTTTTGTATGTAGTTTTATTTCTGACAACGGTCCTTTAATTTCACCAACAAAGCAGATTCTGTCTTGTCAGAGTCAAATATTTTGGTGGGCCGATATAATGACATACCCAAATGGAAAAATAAATAGCAACATTTGGTAGTATTACTACGATAATAACAGTATTTTGTAAACCTTGTGAATGGTTAGCTTTAAGCACCTGTGTGGATGGGACTGTGACAAAAATGTACCCTTGGCTAATGGCAAGATATGGGAAGGTGTTTTCTTAATGTCACTGTCACTGAGTTTAGTCTGCAATTATATCCTCAGTGTAATTGAAATTATTTATTTATTTAAAAATGTTAATACTTAAATAAAGACTATTTCTGAGTGGTACGATCTCGTCTGAGTTAAATGTTTTACGCGTGCGCACCACTGGGAGCGCGTGTACAGCGCACACGCATGCACATTTGAGTTACGTATTGCGGGACACCGTAAGTAAGACTTACTGCCCAAATGTGCACAATACTTGCGCAAAAACTCAAAATTATTCTAAAGTTAAAACAAACAGTGGACATGAAGCTATTACATATTGCACCGCGCTTGGATGTTTTTGGCAAAGGCAATTTCCTCTGAATAGTCAAAAACTTGGAAGTAAACCTAGTAAAACTAGATACTTGTGTGCGTCAATTGATGAAGTACGATGCTACCTTTGTAGAATCTTATGTAGGGTTATTGCTGCCTTCCCTAGCAAGGCCTTTTTATTTTACGACTCTAGTTCACAGAAATATATTATCCGTGCCGAAATATTTAGGCGAGAGATTTGTTAGATGAAGATCTGTTTAGTCAAAGATTGCGATCTACAAATAGGGTGCGAGTAAATTAAAAGTTCTATAATCTCCCACCAAGCGTAAAGAGGATAAAAAGGTCCTACAGCACTTTCCCTAGGGACTGGGGACACTCAGAACCCAATGTTATACCATTCAGAGGCCCTCAAAAGCGCTTCAGCCCGAGGTCCAGATCGATCTCGTGCAAAGGAGTCAATAACCACCATGTGAATAGGCATTATAATGTGCGTAAGAGATTTATCTGAACATGAATAAATATTTGAGAAAAAAGCGTTATGATCCAAAGTCCTTGCTTACGATGTTGATAATGTGTTCTATAATGTTGAAATATAGTTAATAATGACAAAACCATACATTTTATCAAATGTGATTACAAAAATAAATGCATTAGGCATTTTCAGGAAGGTTGATTTTTATTAATCTTGAAGATTTCGGCTGACGTTCACTTACGGGGAAATATGTTTATGACATTGTACATGTTGAAAAACATATATAGCAATATTTGGTCAATGACTTGGAAAAGCAGTCTGTAATAAATCTTGCCACTATTCTCCATTACAATAGGGCTTAAAACTTAGCAAAGATGTATATATAGACTCATATAGTGAGTCACACTTAACGCTTTAGTTACTAAAAAGCGCAATGGAAATAGCCTACTACCTTTACGCGCAACATACGATGCGATTCCCAACGTTTCATATGTCACAAACCACCATTAATACATCGCAATAGAGTTAAAAATAGTAGATAATACCGTGGAAATGTATCATTAGAACTTGGTGACAATATAAGCTGTTTATGAAGACCTCACAAAATTCACGTCATTTGTATTTTGGGGACGAAAAGTTACACTTGCAAACTTTCATTTAATTGTTCATTTAAACATTTTAACAAAACTCCGATATTTGCATTTGTTAAGATATGGGATTAAACCATTTTGTTAATTGCACCATAGAGCCCTATTTTGCTCACTGCGTCCTCTTTAAAGCACCCTTTATCCATTCAATAGCCCGAGGGTATGCGCTCTGAGGGAGCTTATACGCTCGCTGCTCCAAATGCTCAATTTATTTATTCTTAATTTTGTGCCGATCAATTCATTGAAGCAAAAAGGCTACAGTGTCTTTTAAAGAGAAGAAAAGAGAATTGTTGACGTGACCTTGACGGGACTGCTGAGAGGGCTACCCTAACGCTCGAGGGCTGCTTGAGTCAACAGGCGCCCATCTAGCAGACTCGCCCTTGTCTTTATCCCAACTAATTTTTCATTTACGGCTTTTCTTAGACATGTCTCTTATCTATCAGATTAAAAGAGCAGCTTGTAACAAATCAGTCTGCCCGATTTACAAGAGCATTAAAAGGGGACAAAGGGAGCAGGCCGCCAGTACCTGAGAGTCTGGTAGACGGCGCCGCGCTGCAGCTGATTCGATGGTTTGAAAATACGCACGAAACAAAATACTTGAATCCTGAAAAAGAGCCTTTGTACGTTTCTTTAGAAATCAAGCAATTCTGCATGACAAAGGACAATTAATAAGCCGTCTTTTCACGACCAGCAGCTGGTTTCCCCGTCAAGGAAAGTTGGAAAAAATTCAGACTGAATGCGCGCAAAAGCCCATTGCGCGCAGACAGCTACCCAAGGTGACCCATTTGGCACAGTTAAAATAACCAAGCCGAGGCGAAAGCGAGGGAACTGTCAAAAACATTTAAGCTGAAATATCTTGAAATTGCAAATCCCTTTATGTGGAGGGACGCTGCCGATGTGAGTTAGACTTACAATGGAGGTGGTTAAGTTGGAGAGGCTTTGGAAACGGACACGTGGCTTCTCAATGAGAGCTCCTTTGGACTCGCGTGGCTCGCTGTGGCACTGCACATTTAATTCATGTTGCAAACTTAATATTCCTTATGCTTTATATGTCCAGGCTTAATAAAAGGTTAAACATACATTGTGACAAATGTTAGTTTTAAACAAATTTTTGGCTAATAGGTACTTTATAAAATCCCATGAACTATACTTCCAGAGCAGTATATTTAATCACGGTCTTCAGGCACCATGCACGTCCTTTTTCTCCAAACACAAAACACTAGCAAGGTAGCTATTGGAACAATATTGCTCTTCTGACAAACAACAAATTAGAAAGGAAATCTATCATACTCAAACATTTAGCATGAAAGCCTATTTGATATATTTTAGGAGATATTATATTTGCCTATGTTAATCTATCAAAAATATTTCACCCAAATATTGAGAGCTTTTTTCTTTTGCTGTGATATGATATGATGATGAATAATTTGCCTAAAACAATACAGGATTTTGTAGGTGTTTTTGCCAAGTTTCAACTACTAGTGGAATACAGTCTACATGCATACAATGTTCATTGTAGCTGAAATAATGGGGTGGGGATGGGGTGGGGGGTAACCATATAGACTATGAGAAACAGTTTTTTTTTCTAATATGAACCAAGTACTTTAATCCCTTACACGTTCTTTCGAAATAAATAGATTAAGGACTTGTGTATAGAACAGAAATTATGTTTGGATAGGCCTATATATGCCCCTGCAAGAATACAAGTTGTTACAATAATAATTAAAAGTATTTTGTCGAAAGATTATCTCTTCAGAAGAAATATTTTGCAGTCCTTTAGCCTACCCTTGAAGTGAACGTACGCCTCTAACACGCATGGCTAAAATCTGTGTCCTGTATCAATTAGGCCTAATTTGTTTACATCCGTTGAAAACTGTCTCGTGTTCTCTAATTGAATCTGTAACGTGAACATCATACCCACTGTTGTTTAGCACTTAAAGAATCCGCAGGCTATTTAATTCCGCACCTGCAACGTCAATGGTCGAGAAATAATGAACTGCGCTGACTTGGTGCTGAGCTTGTCAAGTGTTAACCTTTGTAAGCGATATAAAGAGACACGAGAACAATGACTTTGGAGCGTCAAAAGTTTTACACTCAGTGTCCGCTCATATGCTATAGGCCAACGTCAAGCCTATGAGTAAGCAACGTTAAAATATCTCAAGTAAACCATTTTGTATCTGTTAATTAGGCTGTTTACCATGTATATCCAATCGGCTGATTAGGTCTTTTTCATTTTCATGCATTTACATTTAGGAATGCGGATGAGGCTTTACACAAACGTCCGAACTGGTCAATTGGAACGAGGTCACTACATTAATAAATCAGTGATGCTATGAGAGAAATAATGTAATACCTTAGATATTAAACTGGTAAACACAAAAGCCAAGTTTAGCAATAGCTTCATTTAGGCCAGCACTTAAGCGAAACAGTGCTATTATAGCCTATGGATAATGACAACTTCATTTTTGGAGGTCTGGGCTTGTAGTATACATGTATTCCCATTTTTCTGCAGTTTGATAACATGAAGCAGTATGCCCACTAGCTAAAAACTGTTTGCCCACTTTCTTGGGTATAGCTACAACAGCTGTTTAAAACACACACACAAACACACACACACACACACACACACACACACACACACACAATCCACTATATTAAGTACATTAAGTACACTTAAAACGTGCAATAGATTTGGGAATTAAAGTAAACATTTTACAGTGTTTACTTTAGAAGTTGAGAAACAGTTTACAGTTTAGAAACCGCTTCGGTGATTGAGGCAAGTGAACCTAAATTCCTCTGTGGAATAGGAGCGTCATCTGGTGGCAATTTGAGGTGGGGGAAAGCGCTATATTGGAACAACATTGCCTGAATCACTATATTGAAAGAAATATATACATATCGTATACATGGGGTGGGTTAGCTAATAAATCTCTGTTAATTTCTTAAAGTAATGTCAGAAGTCATAGATCTGAACTGCACAAATTGCCACCCCCAACAAATGTATAATGGTTGTCTGAGCTGAAGTTCATCTCCAATGCTACAGGTGGCAGGATTGAAAACATTAACTACTACGACACACCGACACAGGATTGATATTGGTTTACTCGTTTAGAGCACTGGGTATCGCCAGGACGTAGACATTAAAGGCTTTGCGATGGGTTTATGATAATGCACAGTGTTTATGGAAATATTTTCATAAATGTGTTCTTTATTTACATTTAGAATCTAAGTTAAGGGAAGTACTTGAACAGATAAGAATTCTGAAACTCTAATAATTCAGTTGTAGACGAATTTCCCGGTGTCCAGCCACGGAAGATGTATAAAACAAGCGCTCTTAAAGTTTAGACGGTTGTTCAAGCGCAAGTCAAGAGCGCACGCTACTAGAACTAGCTAGCGTAAAAGGTCGGACAGTTTCTGTCCTGACAAGTATCTGCAGACAGTGGCACAGAATGGCGTCGACTGTCAGGGCTTTTAGCAGACTCCTCCAAATAAATTCCAGAAGAAAGTCCGTAATATGTTCGAGTAAGTTGCTAACGTTATTTAAAATAAATTAGTTACGAGTATAAGAAAAGCAAAGAGTGCTCAGTGTCCACCGGTGGCAGTGAGGGTTAAATAATTTGATTGTTAGGATAGCTAGCTAGCTCGCACACGTTAGTAGATGATGCTGGAAAACACCGAGCCAGGGCAGGGGGTGTGGCAGAGACGTATTTTTATTTATTGAAAACGTAACCTTGTTCACTCACTAGTTAGCTAGGTACGTTAGTGCTGCCTAATGAATGCAGTAATGCTAGTTGTAAACGTTGGTTGCACCAGCCTGCCCATTAATTGTTGTTGCTCGTGTCGGGGTGAGCCAGCCATCAAGGTATGACAATCCATCCAGGCTGGACACTGGTTTAAGTTAAGATCTAACGACGTAATTTATAAGCCAGGATTCAAGTATGCTCCTAAAATAGGTTGTAGTAGTAATTTAATAAAGTGGCCAGTTTAGTATTTTGTTGTGTATTTTTTAACGTCTGACAAGAAATGTGGCTACATTCTTAACTGTCTTATAGGTCTGAGACATAAATCTTCGGTGCAATATGCAACACGCCCAGATCTGCCAAAATTAGCATATAGAAAAACAAAGGGGAAGAGTCCAGGAGTTGTCTTTTTACCAGGCTTTGCTTCTAACATGGGGGGGCAGAAAGCAGAGGCCCTGGAAGAGTTCTGCACTTCCCTAGGTCACTCTTATCTAAGGTAAGTGGCCACTGATAACATATTGGCATATTGAAACATCAGAGTTTGTAAAACTAAAATGTTTTTTGTTGTTAGAACTTTTGTCACAAATGTCTTTGTCAGTGTAGGTCTCCTCAATTGTATTTATTGTTATGTATTGGCTTCCTAAGGTTTGATTATACTGGTTGTGGATCATCTGAAGGAGACATGGCTGATGGTACTGTTGGAGCCTGGAAGAGAGATGTTTTGTATGTATTGGATGAACTAGTAGAGGGACCTCAAGTAAGTTCTCTCCTATGGTCTTAGGTTTCAAAGTTTCCTGTTTGCTAGAAATTTGAAGTTTGAGCCTATATGAAATCTTACTCTACGTATTAAGCAAAAAATGTGTTTCTCAACTTATGGCACAATTTCAATGGGAAAGGTACATGGTTAGATGCTTTTTTTCATGTTCTGATGCAGATCCTGGTTGGCTCCAGTATGGGTGGCTGGCTTATGCTTTTAGCAGCCATAGCTCGTCCAGATAAAATATCAGCTCTGGTTGGCATCTCTACAGCAGCTGACCACTTTGTTACTGTTTTCAATGCACTGCCTATAGAGGTAAGTCACCAAGCTTTCAGTGACCCCCACACACACGCACACCATTTTTTTAAGTATTAAACTGCTTAAAAACGTCCCACTTCATTTATATGTACCGCTTTGTCTGTCATTGTAGGTGAGGAAGGAGATTGAAGAGAAAGGACAGTGGGTGGTCCGAACAAAACATAATGAGGAGGGTTCAATCACTTTCACCTCAGAGTTCCTGGGGGAGGCAGAGCAGCACTGTGTACTGCAAAGTCCTATTCCAGTCACCTGCCCTGTGCGTCTCATCCATGGAATGAAGGACCAGGATGTGCCCTGGCACATCTCCATGCAGGTTGCTGAACGTGTGCTTAGCAACGATGTTGACGTCATCTTGCGCAAACATGGACAGCACCGTATGACGGAGAAGGACGACATTAAGCTCATAGTCTACACGATTGATGACCTTATAGACAAGCTCACTACTTTAGTTTGAGTTGCAGGACAAGGATGTGGTAAGACAAAATTGAGGTGCTACAAAACTGCATAATTTATCTCATGTCTATAATCCCCTCCATCCATACTTCTGGTGTTTTTTTCTTACCATTTTGTTCACACTTTGCAATCATGATCTAGGTCATACAATCTACTCTGTATAAATCAGAATCGTGCCCACCATAGGACAGCTCTTATTTTGTATAACCTTTTTTGTTCATGCAGGTGTAATTGGCAGAAATGTGCCTTGGTTGTGGTATATTTATGCATGTACAATTAAAACGGGTAAGATGCATTAAGTATGCATCAGTATGCATTTTACCATCATACCCAAGCTTGAGGAATGGCAGTGTTTTTTAGGTTTGCTGAAAGGAACTTTCACTGACTTCACGGAGTGACTCTCATCCTAATGTTACTTTACTCTGCCCCAGTTTCCATGCTCGTGTCCATTCTATTCTTGCAGTATCCTCTTGCAAAAACATGTCTGTTTATTGTTGGTGTGTTCCTGAAATTAAATGTTGCACATAGGGTCTAAGAACTATTGTACAGTGCATGAACGAAAGTTGGTTTGTTTTATTAATGTATTTTATTGCCATATTAGTTCAAAAGGGATTTAGTGAATAAGTAGTTTATGTGTATACAGTGTTTGAAATAAAAATCATTGAGTAATTTTAAGGATGAAACTACTACAGTTGCTGGAACTATTGTATTTACTTGCAAAGAAGCACTTTTGGAACTAGAAAAGTAAACTGTTTAATGAAGTTGCCAACATTTAGTTTTTCTTTAGTGTAGGGAACATTCCACTCACATTGCACAACTGTAATTTGGAATTTTGCACAGTATCTCTAAAAATGACATTTGATTTGGTTCACACTTGTTTACTTTTTCTGGTGTCACGTTTGGATGACTTGCTCTATATTACATTCAAAGAAAGCAGCAAATGTGATATGAGAGTGTGAAAGATTAATATTGTAGATTAATATGATAGACGTTATTCATATAACACCTGAGCTTATGCCAATAAGCAGGCAACCAAAACTTGATCGATGACACAGCATCCACCTTTTTTTGTATATTGGTCTGCATTTGTTTGCACTTTTTGTGATCTGTACTTGCTCTTTATTTCTCTCACACTACTAACCATGTGATTTATTATTTAAAGTGTGACATTTCTAAAAGAGTATGTAACAACTGTATATATTGTTTCAATAATAAAAAACCTTAATGTTGACTTTCCAGAGATATATGTGAAGTTTTGTTTACATTCAGAACTGTTAGCAAGCTTTAAGCCATTTATTCACCCAGACTGAACCTATTATACCCTATGAAAGAGAGTACTGTTTCTTCCCTATTTAATTCCAGAGTCCAGTGATTGTTACACATTGCTGATCAATGGTTTATGATTGCAGCTTCAGGTAAATCACTTCGGTGCAAAAAAGCATGTTCAATTTGAATTTGTTATGTTAGGGTAGATCAATTATACATTATTGTAGGATGTGATTGCTCAAAATCAATATTATATCTTCCTTTCTTTACACACATACCAAAAACCTTTTGTTTCTCCTGTTACAATGCCTCAAGTCTTTCAGAATACGTGCAAATGTTATGAAGGAAGATGAGGTAAAGCGATTTATAAGACTAAATAAACAATTCAAATACAAGGATCCTGATAACAATCGGAACCAAGTGGGATATACCTTTTAAGAACAGGTAACTAATTCAGTGTTGTATAATACAGATTTAGGGAAATTGTACTACACAAGCATGCATCATCTGTTCTATTACATTAATGCTGTGGGCTTCCCACTCTTGTTAACTTTTTTATCTGATCTTTGCATCTGATTGGATGTGGTCATCTTTTTGGGCAGCCTGTCCTTGAGTGAGGTCTCAGAGTAAAACAATAATCACATTCTATTGGAGGCCATGCGTACTTGTCAGCACTATATGAACAGATGCTCAGTACTACATGGGTAGGTGTGCCATGACCTTTTGAATGACAATCGGTCATTGTAGTACAAAATATCCATGGATGTGTTGCAATAATGCAGATAGTTCCTGAATTGCAGTGAAAACAGTAAGCTCTACAAAGAGCTGAAATGCACAAGCTCACCTTAATATCCAAATTTGGAGACTGACCACAACATGAGATGATCATGTCACTTAATTTATAGGGATCAATTAGAGTGCTCCTGATCAAGATGATTATTTGTTGCAGTGGTTATTTGTTGGATGTGAACAATTTACAAGACACAGTACTATACTGAATGTTTTCAAGTGAAAAATTATATGTACTACGTGACCGTAGCTTTCCAAGATAGCAAAAGAGAAAAAACAGTATCAATGCTCAATATTTTGAAATATAAAGTTTGAACAGGAGATGCTATGACAAACTGACACGCAAATGCATGCCAAAGTAAAACAAAATTAACGTAACGCTAATCATAACAAGTTCATGACCATGACTGGTATCTGTTGCAAGGCCTAAACTCAAGTGTCTAAATGTGTATGCAGCAAATTGCAATATATAGGCCTAGTCTATTCAAGAAAATTGTTATACCCTATAACCCTATGTACCTTATAGCGTATATACCTTATTATAATTATTAAATCCACCATATAGAGGGAAAGAGTGAATTACAGTATACAAAACTACGGCTAGTGAAGGGCATTTGTGATTGCCCGTCTCACCAATGTGACGGCAATACGTTTCCTATTTGTGGCGCGTGAGCGCTGAGGCATCAATTGAAACGTCGATGTAGGGATGCTGAGGACAGTACCGCACCCAACGATGTCAATTTGTACCAGTATGTAAAAGCAAATCGAGAAAAACAACCGACATAGAGCAAAATTGATGACATCTTTATCGTTTTTGAATTGGGTAAGTAACCTATGTGGTTTGAATCTGATTTACGTTTCGAACGAATAAAAAATGTCCGGAAGCGAACGTAGTCTTAAAATGGGCCTGTATCATGTATTTGCTTAGCCTACGGATATTGTATAAGCGCCTACCTCAGTTCTCTCATATTGCCTTGCGCCTAGATTGGAATAGGATTGCTTGTCATAGGTGTTATTGTTTTCTATCTGTTTATTTAGCATCTTAAACAAAGCTTATTTTGTTGATACAATTCAGATATGAAATATGTGCGTAGAGTTTACCAAGTCAATAGCCAATAGCCTGACTTCATTATCAATCTAAAGCAAGTAACTATTACCATAGGACGAGGATTATAACCAGAGAGCTATCAGACAAGTGAAAGGCGACAGTGTGTCGCTATCCGTCTATGCCCTTTCGTGACGTATTAAATGGAGTATTTTTTAAATTATGAAGTAAGTATTCATAATAAAAAGCTTAAAACATGACATGCCACTCCACGGGTGTTGATTTTGTTTGTATAGATGTTTTTTAAGTTTTATTTTTCACTAAAATATCTGTTTTCTTGTCTTGTTAAAGCCTGAATAATGTTATACATTTGTTGTGTTTATAAAAATGGATGTTGACCTTCATGATTCTGATTTCTTTGGTATCAAGTGGCTAAATGCAGGTGCAAAAAAAACATATTTTTTTAGAACTTGTATTTTTTATTGCAGTCATCTCAGTGTTTGGAAAACGCAGTGGTTCTGACTCCTCAAAACCATGGCCAACAGAGGACCCAGTTACGGGATGAGTCGGGAAGTTCAGGACAAGATAGATCAGAAGTATTCAATGGAGTTGGAGGCCAGGCTTGTAGAGTGGGTAATTGTACAATGTGGAGAGGATATAGATCGGCCAGAGCCTGGGAAAGAAAACTTCCAGAATTGGCTCAAGAATGGAACGGTGAGTAATGAATGCAAACCTTCCCAAATAGCAACATTAAAATACTTTAGATCAATGGCAGCAGTTGCATTGATTTCTGGAATTTATCTTTCTCATTATGTTTAATATTGATTAAACGTTGAATTATTGATCAACCATCTGCGCAACCAGGATGTAGACCTATTCTACTAATCTACATGTATCTACTAATCTAAGTAATTTATGCTTAAAATAATTGACTCAAAACAGGATTACAACCAATATTTGTTTTGTTTATTGCATATTAGGATCAAAGAATGTTGCATTATACTGTTATATTGTATCTTGCTGAACAAGCAATGAATTTATAGCATGAATTTATATTTCTTGATGTCCTGGAGCATCTTCTGAAATAGGCTACCTCTTCACTTAATCCTGGGGTCATGGGCCTGCTAGTTTTATCTAACGTGCTATGCCCACCAGAAACGACGTTGTATGACAAATCAATAGGCCTATCTACCATTCATTTTCAAAGGAGGGGCATGCTGAGAAGGCTATCGTAATCTCTAGAACGTTGGCAAAGCGAGCCAGAGTGAAGGAGCGATTGGAGAAGTCACCAAACACTCAAATTTTCTCTAGTCTAGGCAAATCCCAAGCAAAGATCACTAGGAGCTAACCAATGCACACCAAATGTGACGTCGTACAACAAATCACCACTCACCATTACCTTTCAATGGAGGGGTCTGCTGAGAAGGCGATCGTAATCTCAAGACCATTGGTGGAAGCGAGCCGGAGCGAAAGCAGCAATTGGAGAGGTCACCAAAATGTTGAATTTTCTCAACTATATGCAAATTCCAAGCAAAGTTTGCTAGGCGTTAACCAATTATGAACCAAGTCTTTTTGCTCTACTCTTACGCATGAACCCAGTGTCCAAAGCCGAGGGGGGTGCTGGCCCCAAAAAGGTTGCTAAACTAACAACGTTTAGGCCCCACTATAACAGTAGGAACATTTCTCAAAAAGTTTAACTATCCGTTTAACAAAACCAAATAGAATATATCTTTTTTTTTAACTTTGATACAGATAATTGTTGTATAAATACATTAAATGTCTTTTGAAAATCCTGAAGAATCCTGTACATTCTTTGGGTTGTACTTATCATCCACCATCTCTCTTTAAAGATCCTCTGTAGGCTCATTAATAGTCTGTACCCTCCTGGAGGACAGCCAATAAAGAAGATCCCAGAAACAAAGATGGTTTTCAAGCAGATGGAAAAGATATCTCAATTCCTGCAGGCAGCGGAAGCTTACGGGTTGACCACTACAGATCTCTTTCAAACTGTGGACTTATGGGAAGGTACTCTTGTAGTGACTCCTTATAACCAATAGTTTACCCCTGCTTTTGATATGGAATGTTAAGTCACATCTCCTGGTTCTTAAATAGAGACATTAGTCAGTTTTTTCGCTTTTTTTGCCTTTTTTTGTGTGCCAATAGGAAAGGATATGGCTGCTGTTCAGAGGACATTGTCAGCGCTTGGTAGTGTGGCTCTCACAAAGGATGATGGTCATTATGTTGGCAAACATGACTGGTTCCACAGGTGAGAACTGAGTTACTATATTTAGGCTACCCACTGATAGTGGATCACTCAAGTCAGGATATTAGGACATTTTTATTAACTGTTTCTACTCATGCATCATTAATTATGCATAACCATTTATACAATGCATCTATTGTTTCTTTTTCCTTTGAAGGAAAGCTCTAGGAAACCGGCGGGAGTTCTCGGAAGAGCAGCTGCGTCGGGGTCAGGGTCTGATTGGCATGCAGATGGGCAGCAACCAGGGAGCATCTCAGTCCGGCATGAGGGGATATGGGATGCCACGTCAAATTATGTAAAGAAACAAATGTAACATTAATACAATCCAATTATTTCAGTCTAATTTTCCTCAGAGAAAAAGATGAGTTTCAGCTTTGTTCTCTTAGGGTTCTAGATGTCACTTTGGGTTCCTAGATGTCACACTGAAAAAACACAATTGAGCACTTTGGAACAGAGGAGGAGGGGGCCATCACTTTTTGGGTGTTATTGAGTAAAACATAAATGGTCTGAGGGCAGCCATATTTCAACTTCTGTTAGGAGTGCATGTAGTCTAAGACACAGATAGCAGGTGTGACATGACAGCATGAAACAGTGCCATTTTACTTAATTTAAAAATTTTCGAGTATATTGTTTTATTTCAATAGTTGTAACAGTTTCTACTAGAGCTCACTTGTCACCTGAAGTGTTATAATTGATTTGTTTTTATCACAGTGGAATGTTAAATGCAGCACTGCTATGTTACATTACATTTGTTGCATTTGCTCATGCCAAATATTTATTTGTTATATTTTACTTGAAATATAAATATTTTCTCACTTAATTTTAATGTATTGCCTCAAGGACATAATGTTTCAGTTACATTATGCAATATGTGCCGTAAAATAACAGTATTAGCACTGAAATGTGGTACAGAATAAATATAGGACTACTGAACCTTTGTTTGTATCCCTTTTACATCATACATGTCTGCACAATATACAATGCATCCTATCCCCAGGCTCATGTTTGTACCTAGCTTTAAGGGTTTAGAATATCAGCCAGTGCTACTCGGTCCAGAGACAGATCATAGCACTAGAAGTTCGCAACACAATTTTAGCCATGTTCTCAAAACTATGTTCACATTTTTGATTACACTTTTGTCTGTAGAGATTTATTCAACACATGTATCTATACAGGCATATTTTCAAAGCATTCAGCAACTACAGAACATACAGAGCATTTACATACTTTCAGGTCTGATTGGACACCAGACAACACTGAGGAAATTGGAACTAAGAATGCATGTTAGAATGTCTATAATAAGCTTTACACACTGGTAGAAAACATTGTCTGTAGTTCAGCAATTACTGTAAAGTTCAGTGTAGGTTGGCATCTACCGTTGGGGCCATATATTTAAATATACCTAAGCTGAAGACATTGGCTGCGTCCCAGTATTATATAGTATGGTAGTATGGGTAGGTTAGAAAAGGTTTTAGCTTTTATTTTCTATAACAGATTTTTAATGGGTCAAATATTCGACTAAACCAAGTTGACTCTCTTCAAATTGTTTGGAAGAGTCCAGAAATGTATGTATGGACTTTTGGAAGCTTCAGATAGGCATATGTCGTTACTATAAGCTAATTGGGAGTGCACCCATTATTTAAAGTGCTACCCATAGATGGTCCTCCTCCTACCCTTCTATGACTATGTAGGCTAGTTCAGATCAATGATTCGCGACGGGACGAAACGATATTAGAATGTTGCCCAGAAAATGTAAGCGGTGCTGTGTCTGAAGCTGTTGTCACTTCAAATCAGCAAGTGCGTAACAACTATTTGGCACGTCATTTTACATCCTCATGAGCAAATTATATTAGTTCACACGCGCAGATATTTACTTACACTCGCACGAGCCAGTTAATTCGAAAACATGGAAGATTTCTGGACAGATGAGAGGACTAGAACCAGCTCGCGATCCTCATCCAACTTTTTGAGGAATAGCATTAGCTGAGCTGTGTACATGATTGCAGCAAAAAAACTTACTCAAATGGAATTAACAAAAACAACGCCCTTTGCTCGATTGCAAGCGTCCTGGGTGTGTCCAGTAAGTTAGGTGTTGTTGTTTTTTGCCAGGTAAACACAAACAGAATTCCAACTAACCAACATAATGATATGTATTATTTATTATTTTATTTTATTTATACAGGGTTAACCGACTGAGACCCGGGAGGTATTCCATCAACCGTGCTAATGAAATCGGCGCTTTATCGAAAAAGCCTGGCTTGAACAAACGTCAACTTTGACTTAAGCCTCAAGCCGTTCCATGAAGACAATTCATCCGTCTCCGTTAACTCAAGCCAGGCTTGTACAAGCTGGCATTGTGTGCGTGCACGGAGAACAGCGTCAGCCCGGAACAATCGATTGTCAAAAAGCAGATAAAGTGTGCAAAAACCAGAAAGAGCGGTGGTATTCTCGTGAGAGAAACACGTCAATGGAACTCGGCACTATGTATCACCAAAAAGGGCAATACTGCCATGATTAACAATGCGAGGGAAATTACTTTGCCAAGAATTGCAGACAGATTGAATGCCTAATTTAGAATACAACTTTTTTTACATAAATTAATATTGACATCGTTATGATGGGACTGCGGCTATATCATCAGCAGCTTCAATAATAGGATATCAGATTCATGATTAATAGATTAAAAAAAAGTTAAAGGGTTCCCTGGTAGCTCACCAGGTAAAGAGCGCGTTTCACAAACGGCCAATCCTTATCCCAGGGGCCGGGGTTCGTTCCTGGCATTAGGCACGAGTGCTGTGTGTCGTCTCTTAATTGCACCAACGAAAAAAGCATAAAAGCTCTGTAATTGATATTTTCTATGGTGACAAAGAAAGGTAATTTTTAATGTCACATTGTGTTTTAGATAGATTTCTGTCACAAATAATAAGCATTTTAATTTTGAGGCAATATGTTTAAATGTGGCAAGGTTGCAAACAGGAATTGTAAAACTAAAAGTGAAATGGACGTAAACACTTAAATTCATGCGTGGTCATATTGTGCGAAAAAGGTCTGAACCTACGTATGTTTCCGAAAATGAACATACGGTATATGACAAAAGTGAAGCGAGCGAGAAAAGACACTTGACGGAACTGTCTTTTGGGATTTAGTTTCCTTCTGTTGGATATTCTTTGTAACACAGCTAAACTAAGCTTGACAGTTAGCCTACTACGGAGCAGGCTAGTTCAGTGGTATAAATTACCTTGGTAACTGAGCGGGTCGTCGTATAAGCCACAGTAATGGAATGGATCTCTCACTAAAATTAGCAAAACTTATCAAAATAATAAGCTTTTCGCTTATCTAGCTTGATGGAATACCCCCCAGGTCTCTTTTCCAGCAGTGCCCTGTTTAAAGGCAGAATATATAAATTACAACAACAAAAAATAATAAATAAAAATAAATAAATAAGCATAAATAAAAATTAAATGTTTACAATACAGAACAATTTTAAAGACTGACCCAAAACAAGAACAATCTTCAACTCCCAAATCCTCCAGTAAAAGTTTCAATTGTTCCACAGAAACAAACTGC
>JAVQIZ010183271.1:0-23526 GCA_036023535.2 Galaxias brevipinnis
TAACGGAGTACTTATAGACTGTATAAAAATGCACCTGATGTCCTACGTTTCCTTTGGAAACTACTGAAGCCAGCATGGGAAAAACAAAAGCAAATCATTCCAAAATCGTGATATCGAGCCAGAGGAGTACTGATTCCAAAAGAGAAAGATTCTAGTGATATTTGCGAGTTCAGACCAATTAATTTGGAGGGGAAAATATTTATTAACGTAGTAGCACAAAGACTGAGTGAATACCTTAATTAATAGATTAATAATAAGTTAATAGATACCTCAGTACAGAAAGCAGGCATTTCAGTCTTCTCCGGGTGTCTGGAGCACACTAGCATGATGTGGCACCAATTGGCAAAACGTGAGAAAAAGGACCTTCATGACATTTTCCTGGACTTGGCAAACACATTTGGGCCTATGCCCCACAAGCTTTTGTGGTCTGCATTTGAGTTTTTTAAGGTACCAAATGCAATTTTAAACCTGGTTAGGGCATACTTTCAAGACATTCAATTGTGTTTTGATGCACTGACATTTACCGCCGAATGACAACGTCTAGAGATTGGCATCAGGGCCAGATGTACAATCTCACCCTTGGAATTTACTATGGCCATGGAAGTAATAATCTGAGCATCAAAATGGGTCATTGGCAGGCAAAAGTTAAGGGCAGGAATCCGCCTCCCTTCCATTCCGGCATATATGGATGATATGACAATATTGACGACAACTGCTCCGTGTACTAAAAGACTGCTAAGTAAACTTAATGACAACCTTAAATGGGCTACAATGAAAGTAAAACCAAGCAAATCCAGAGGCATATCAGTTGTTAAGGGAACATTGTGCAACAAAATTATCTTCATAGATGAGGATCCAATTCCAACCGTGATCGACAAGCCTGTCAAAAGTCTCGGAAAATTGTACAGTGCTACCCTTAAAGACTCGGAGCAGGAGGAGGATTTAAGGACAGAACTGAACAGAAGCCTAGAGAACATTGAGAAGTCAGGGTTGACAGGAAAGCTAAAACTATGGTGCCTACAGTTTGGACGTCTACCCCGGCTCATGCGGCCATTGACAGTGTAAGATATACCCATCGCTAAGGATGAAAAGCTAGGTAGAAGAGTCAGCTTTTATGATAGGAAATGGCTAGGGGTGCCACGGTGTCATAGTAGCCTGGCTCTTTACGGGAAAGGTGCTCTGGAGCTGCCGCTTATCGGGCCTACAGAGGAATTTAAGTGCACTGAAGCTAGATTAGAAACGACACTTACGGAATCCCGACATAGTATAGTAAGAAAAGCGGCACCCACATTAGCAACAGGACGGAAATGGAATCCAAAAGAGGCAGTACTGTAAGCAAAAGCAGCCCTTCAACATACTGTTACGAGCTCTCCCTTGTACCAACTGTGTCCAGGGTTTCTGTTGCAGGTCCGTTGCTAATGCCCTGCTGTTGAGTTAGGGATCTGCGGCAAAGATTTGCGCCAGACCATAAAAGCTAAATCAGATATAGCAGAAAGAAGAAGCCAGTGGCTGTGGCAGAAAAAAAAGGATCCTATATGGGCACAAAAGTAAAGAACATCATGCTGAAAAAACTAAATGTGGTTTCATCTCAGGACAAAGGTTTAAAAGGTAAGTCTTTCCTGCAGGGCGTCATTTATCAAGCCTGCAGGAACAGAGTAGGGAAAGACTATCTTCTTTTCAGGTGGTAAGTATCCCTGCAGAGTTGGCAGAAAGTGCCTGCAGGCATAGGGAATAGGGATAGGTATAGGGATATCTCTCAGTTTAATCAACAACTTTTTATTTTTATTTTTAATTTTTATATCTAGCCGTGCCGACAGCGGATAAAGAAGGGGGTGGCTCTGAGACGTCATTGCTCACCGTTAAGCCTTCTGGAGGTGTCGTGGGCTAAAATTTATGAAACATCTGGGATGGAGGGTGCCCACTTGAAAACCCCAATGACATATCTACTCTCAACCCAAGTCCATTCTAAAATATAGTCTTTTGAAGTGCTCATATGGGCATAATGGATATTATAACATCCTATCCTGTCTATATTGAAATGTAGATTGGACACTAGAAGGTTATTTCAATTGTGTACTAATACATAAGCAACTGTTCTGTCAACGTTCTGTTCTGTTCTGTCGTCGAAGCAAATCAAGATATTAGGTTAATGGAAAAACATCAACAAGTGAATAGAATGACTGTCTGTGTGATGTTGCCAAATACCTCTTTAGCAGAGGTTCAATCGAGGTTAATCACTAGCCATTTGTACTGCTTGGGGGAGATCTAATGCAACGACTAACTCTCTAAGAAGGCTCTAACCTAGATGCAATCCAATTTAAAAGTGATGCTCCAGCCGAGCCGAGATATGTCTAGGAACAAAACAAATAAGTATCCTCATTAACAACTGTTTTGCAATTCAATTGTAAATCAATACATTTCTACAATCGCATGTTAATTTGCTGAGTAAGAAATGCAATTAAACCAGGCCACATCTTTCGGAAAATGCAAGAATTATCCAGGAACCCTTTCTGTTGGTTCTTGACTTGACTGTTTGTGAAAAGCAGAACTCATATAGACAGATACAGTATGTATTGTATAAGGTTGGCTGGCCCTCTCTGAGTAGTAGGAGAGGAAGGCCAAAATAAGAGTTTTACAGTGCATACATCATGTCATCATGGATTTTAATCTCATCTTGGTCTCTCATTTTGTATAAATTTGTAATATTAACTATCAAGAAGACTTTCAAATTGGACAATGGAATGACTGTTATTGATTATGTTTCACATAAGAGTATATATTTGTGTATGCCTATGTTTTTTTGATGAAAACAATTCAAGCCCTAGTTACTAGTTTGGTAGGACACCATTACTTAATCCAAAATAGAAGTCAGAGTGAATGAAAAAATCTAAATGCAAGTCATATAACATAACTTCCAATATAAATGCATTTGAACATTTTGTTTCTTCTCTTTTATTCACCCAGTAACACAATTACCATTACCCAGTAGCGAGCCCCCCATCTCCTCAGATAATATGACCACTCTACCAACCATCATTATCACTGCTCCTTCTAAGGAGAATCTCTTCGCCTCACAGACTACCATCACCATCGCTGAGGCCAATGAGAGCAGGCCAAGAGGAACCCCGATCTGCGTGGGCCGTGGACCCATCAAAACCTTACTCTGATCTTTGGATGGTACCACTGTAGATAAACAATTATTTCGTAACTGGGGTCATTTGTAATGAGTTGTTACGTTTTTTTCCATAAGTAGTGATAATCAAAACCAGTTTAAATTAATTAAATTTAATTAAATTTAATTTAATGGGCACCATTTACTAAAAAGACTAAAGAGTTTTCAACTACGCTACTATTGTGAACTAAGCTACCATTGTGACCAATATGAAAACAAAGGATGTTGTCTTCTATAGGTTATTATATATAATACATATCTTTCTACTATTTGTGCTGTTTTGCAGGATCAGTGATACTCTCAGTCCAATCCAAATCCACCCTTGTGCCTTGATAAACTCTGGGAAAGTGTATGAGTGGCCACCGTGTGGTCAAAACAGAACGACGAAGGAACCCGCCCACCGCCTCTCTCTAGAATTTAGCTAGCTAGCTAGATAGTTAAGTTGCTTTCAGTTCGCGTGAAAGTGGGCATAATGAATGTCCCTGGAGAGACTGAATCAGAGCCAATTAAATTAAAATCCATCAAGGACAACAAAACCTTCACAGTGCCACAAAAAGAAAGGGTAAGTCACTACATGCGTTACCTTGATTTTAGTCTGACCTGCTTCACGTCCTCATCTGGCCTTGTCTGTTGTAGTGACATGTGTGTAGGACCAGGGTGTTCACCGGGTCAGGCAATTCTTGCGTCATTTCAATTAGCTAGCTTTTTCGTGCAGTCAGTTACACTAATCGGCTTGCTGGACTAGGCATTCTATCAAGTGGATAAACTATCGTGATTCTCAGCACTGATCAAGTTAAAAACAGAACACAGACATGTAGTCGTAAACACACTGTGTTGGATCACTGTCTAAATACACTTACCAGTCATAGGCTCAGTAGCTATGTGGGCCGACGCCCGACAGACACTTTGGGCATCTCACCCCTAATTCTATGCAACTATTTGATTTAATTATATCTGTGGTGTTACTGGTTTTCTATTTTGAAGCCCCAATTGTAAAATGTATTTTAATTCGCGTTTAAAGATTGGATATGATATAATCAAATTGGACTGAGTGCAGTTGAGCTACTTAATCATTATTGCCATAGTCAATCATTATTACTATAGTCAGTAACTAAGTTAAGATGGTTTGCTTTCTGGTATTACATTATTACATTCTGTAACATTTTCTTTTTACAGTTTGGAAACTGCAGAAGTGTCAAAGAGTTTGAGAAACTGAACAGAATTGGTGAAGGAACATATGGAATTGTGTGTAAGTTATTCATAATTGTATCAATACTGTCAACATTGATTCAAAAGATTCCCCCATCAAAATGTCCATTAGGTGATCTATAGTTGTCAGGTACAGATGCCCCTTGGTTTTATTTTCATTATGTATTGAAATACTTTTTATATTCACAACAGACAGAGCTAGAGACACCCAGTCTGATGAGATTGTGGCGCTGAAGAAGGTGCGGATGGATAAGGAAAAAGATGGTACGACTATTACCAGATACAATCATTGCCACTGACCCATTATACCGCCACTATATGTGTTGAAGAATCTAGAATATGTAGAAACACTGAGAATGAACACGTGACCTGCACTTCATTGTCTTCTTTCCAACAGGTATTCCTATTAGTAGTCTACGTGAGATCACCCTGCTATTACGGCTGAGACACCCCAACATAGTGGAGCTGAAAGAGGTGGTAGTGGGCAGTCACATAGAGAGGTAACCAACACACACACACACACACACACACACACACACACACACACACATACATCCTACCTCCTGCACCTTTTTTACAACAACAGTTCATTAAGAGTTTATTTGTGTAAGATGATTGTGTTTGTGTGGTGTGTCCAGTCTTTTCCTAGTGATGAGCTACTGTGAACAGGATCTGGCCAGCTTGCTGGAAAACATGCAAACTCCCTTCTCTGAAGCTCAGGTAATCTAGAGGGAGAGATTTCCTGTGTCTTAAATCTTTGCGACTCTTAAATTAAACCGTCTCAAAGAAAACATTCAAACAAACCAACACAAGTCCAACTTCCCAGCTTCAAGCTTAAATATAATTGTTTATTTCGTTCGTAAATACATCTTTTGCTGTTGCCCTTTGCATTGTTACCCTTTTTACACAAGTTATGCTGAAGGCTGTCCTTTAATGCACCACCACTCTTTGTGATGTCAGGTCAAGTGTATTGCTCTGCAGCTTCTGAGAGGAATGGTTTATCTGCACCGCAACTTCATTCTGCACAGGTCAGCCACACTCAGTACTGACTATATCGTCTGTGGTTTATACCATTCCCTTATATAGTTTGCAATGTTCTGCAAAACCATTTGCAAACTAAGTAGAACCTAATAGAGCTGATAATTTGTTATAAAATATGTACTAACTTTAAAGCTTTTTGGTGACATGTCGATAATCCAATCCTAACCTGTGTTGTTGTGGTTGTTGTGTTTTTGTTGTGTGCGTTTAACAGGGATTTAAAGGTGTCCAATTTACTGATGACTGACAAGGGCTGTGTTAAGATAGGTGAGTTGGTCATCCTCTGCTTCATCCTTATCAATAGACGTCCTCTTAGAAGGCAGATTATAGACGACCAGCAACACAGATTAATTTAGGATTAAATGGGCCTGTCCGAGTACAGTAACCTAAATGAAACAATTAGCCTATTGTCATAACAACATGTCAGCTGCCTGTAGGTGGCCAATGGAATACCCTCATTTTGTGTCGGCACATGTGCCCACCTCTAAATTGTAGAATATTTCTTTGCCATCTGTTCCTTTTTGCTGTCCTTTTAATTATATCTGTAATACATTATTGAAGTTCAGAACCCTAAGACTCTGTTTCATTGCCATGTGATGACACTCTTCAGATCCAAATCGTATCATGTCTCATCATGCGTAACTTTAAGTGAAATCGACGTCCATCTTCTATTTTCTGTCGTTCCCATGGCAACGTTCCAGCGGACTTTGGTCTGGCCCGCGCGTACGGTGTTCCCAAGCGGCCTATGACACCTCGTGTGGTGACGCTATGGTGAGTGCCAATCTCACAGTTAGGAACCCAGGCACTAGACAACATGCTCTTTGGCAAAGATGCGTTCGCGAATCACAAATATACTTCCCAGAGGAGATGATCCTGCAGTACCTAGAAGCATTCTGTCGGGTTGGTCCCCACGGGGGCCTGTGCTGTCATTAGTAGGGTAACCTTAAAGGTGTTTCTGGTATCTCATCCAGGTGTCCTCTGTTTGATGGACATTTAGCCCCGGGATAATCCCTCTAATCCTCAGCCCTCCAATCTTTTCGCCAAGTGACTCACCCATTTCTTTTTTTTTTATCTCCCCCTTTCCAATCTCTCGCTCTGCAGGTACAGGGCTCCAGAACTTCTCCTAGGCTCCAAAACTCAGACCACAGCCCTGGATATGTGGTGAGGTGTCAAAACTGTATGTAGATTAGTTGGAAGGTTTTAAATATTTTCATAAGATCAATTAAAACATGTATTTACATGTTCATTACAGGTATGAAACTATTTGCAAAGCAAGCTTAACTATTAATTGACTACACATCTCATTTGGACTCTGTTCTTATCTGGACCAGACCCATCAATGTTTCTTACCGTGGCTGGTGTGTTTCTTTTTTACTCCAGGGCTGTGGGGTGTATCATAGCGGAGCTGCTTGCCCATAAGCCTCTCCTTCCTGGGGCTTCAGAGATCCAACAGGTGGACCTCATAGTCCAGCTTCTAGGTACACCCAACGAGAGCATCTGGCCGGTAAGAGAGTGGCGCGTGGTAGTAGTCAGGATCCACATGGAGATGTAACCTTAAAGAGGGAGAATGAATCAAGCCCACTCAAAAACTATTAAAACGTGTTGTGTATGTGTGTGTCGTGTAGGGCTTCTCTCGTCTCCCGCTGGTTGGCCAGTATAGTCTGAGGAAGCAACCGTACAACAATCTAAAGAACAAGTTCACATGGCTGTCGGACGCTGGCCTCCGACTGCTCAACCTGCTTTTCATGTTTAACCCCCAGCGCAGGTAACAAACATATTTATTTATACTGCGACAGACTTATCCGTGCAGATCAATTTTATTTTGTTTCGAAGTCAACTAGTACACAAATAATCAATAGCGTCATTTCATTGACGCTTATTCCGACAGTAATAGGAATGCAAGGGGCCTTTAGACTCATTGTATTTAATATGAGAAGGTAGAGTTCAATTTGGGGAATCTGTATTGTACCTTTCGTCCTCATTTTCATTATAATCTCCTTGTGCAGGGCAACAGCTAAAGACAGCTTGGACAGCTCCTATTTCAAGGAGAAACCTTTACGTGAGTATTATAAGGATGGGGTCTATCAGGGTAACAACGTATTTACGCAGTCCACATTTTGATTTATGCACACTTTATCACCAGTACTGTGTTCAGCGAATTATAGAAAAAAAAAGGTTATGTAATAGTGTGCACTTCAGCTGATGAGGGGATGTTTCAGTGTTCTCTCCTCAGCTAGCATGTTTTTAAAAATATATTTTGTCACCTTTGTGCATCCAGCTTGTGAGCCGGAGCTAATGCCTACCTTCCCTCACCATCGGAACAAGAGGGCCGCCCCTCCCGCTGACAGCCAATCCAAACGCAGCAAGAAGTGACGTGGGAAGTGCTATTTAAATAGGTGACACAGTGCCAGCCCTGACAGGGCAAGCAGGCCCTTTAGGGGCGAATCGATCCCCGGTTGTGGGAAAGCCAGATACAAAAACGGCGTCCGTAGGGGAAAAGAATGGCCTATCTCACAAGGATCAGTCTTACCTGTGCACACAAAGGACACCGTTCCAAACGCACCTGTGGACTGGGATGTCTGGGCTGCTGTGCGCGGTCCAAGATGCCTATATTGCAGCCACATGGAGAACCAAAAAGGATGGCGATCCTTACACACCATGTACCATAGTCTTAAACATTTTTGCCTGATTCAAGTTGCAGATCTAGAATGATACCAGTACAAGACTTAAAACAAAAGGTTGGTCTTATGAGGCTAAGCAGTATTCCAATGCGGCCCTGTTTTTGTTATTTTAAGTTGGCTTTGTCGTTGGTCAAGCTAGCAGTAGTATAAATCTATTTGTACTGTGTCTTTAATAGTTAGTAGTAACTGTACTGTACTCACACAGATTTTCAAGAAGTTGAACTTGAAGGATAAAACATTGAACTGAATGCTGCTGTAAATTATTTAAAGCAATAATCTGCTTGATGCAATACAACGGTTGGTTGTGGAATTTGTCTCTACATGTTACCAACAGACATTGGTATGTAGTATTTACATAGGTACATACAGAAAATGTTTTTTTCTTTAATATTCACATTGGACCCCTTTCTAGTCGCTTTGTAAATTGATAACTTTTCTGTTTGTTCCGTTCTTACTCCAACTAATAGCAAGTATGATCTTGCTGGTGGTGGTTATCAAAATAAACAGCTACTCTCTTTTGACAAGTAAGTCAGTCATACAAAAAACAAAGACTAAAGACTGTTCTGATTTCAAATGTAGTAGGTTTATTAATTCAGGCCAGGGTAGCTTAGCCATCAAGAGAACATTATAGACCAGCAATAGAGTTGATCACAGAGCAACATTTGTTACAATTAAAGGTTAATTCTGGCTTTTTATTCCCCAGGCATACACTTACACCTGGTTTATAGTTTAAGGTGGACCAGAATGGACTTTCAATGACTCAACGTAGCTCAGAATAGAAACACACAGCAATACCATCAGAACAGTAGTTTTGCAAACAGTAGTGTTAATTTTGTTATGTATAACTGGTAACTGACACAACACCTTACTTTTCCTAAACTGCTAAATACATTTTTGAAGAGATTTCAAATATCGTTCACCGTTTACCTTTTTGAAATTGTTCAATTGTCTTACTTGTTCTAAATCAAGCACATCTATGAAATTTGCAACTAATGCAAACATAGTTTTCGCTCATACGTAACATCCTACTTTTAATAATACACTTTAACGGAGAAATACTGAGTGTAAACATATCTCCTTCTACAATGGGTGCTGAGTCAGTCAGTAGTACAGCCCAAAAATGTATCAGTGGATATGCAATAAATAAATATTTATAAATAGCGTTGCTCAGCTTGTAAGAAAAAAAATTTAAGGAGCATACTGTATTACAAATTCTTCAATACAGAATTTATAAAACTAAAACTGCAAATTAACAGGATAGAGAGACAAACATAACTTAAAAACTCACATTCAATGAGAACAACAATGTAGGCATTCTGATTCACACACACGCCTGGCAGGGCAAAACGTGTTTTTTTTTTGTCTTTTTTCATTAGCTTCATCAAAGACATTGCCTTCATAACAATTAATAACAAAGTGCAGAATGGCAAAAGTGAAATGTACCTTTGTTTGAACGTGTCAGTACTCATAGCTCTTGTTAATGAAGGTTAGTTGACGCCATTTCTTTTCTACATGTGACGCTAGCTACTGATTGACAATGGGTTGGGGGGGGTTGTCAGTCTAATGCTTATTTTCCTGGTCTCTTCCTTGATCGTGTACACACAATTTGGCAGGTGAGCCATGCAAAGAAATGGGAGGACTTTAGGCAATCTGAATGCGGCTTTAGTTTGGAGCAGCAATCGGGCTGCATTCAGTCTTAAAATCCCCCCTTCCCTTTGACTTCTCCTGGACCCCTATCTAAACATAGTCACATGTTGGGTAGTAGTAGTAGTAGTAGTTTGACCTTTGAGGTTGACTGGGGTCAGAGGTTGCGACATCCCTCAGCCCTCCTGGCCAAAGTCCTCGGTAAACTTCTGGACCTTCAGCAGGTCCTCATTGTTGACAGTGGGACGGGTGGTTGATAAAGAACGCAGCATGTCTGACTGGATGGGACACAGTCACATATTTCAACAGGCTACACACACTTATAATCCATACTTTTAAAGTTTGGTTTTGTATTTATGTTTTTCTTGGTGTGTGTATGGAAGTCTCACCATGCAGACGATGGGCTCCAAGAGCTTGTCACTAGGCACCTCCATCCAAGTCATCTCTATGGCAGCAGGGTCGCCAGGGGAACACGGAGTCAGGAGATCATCCACCATCTGCTGGTTGTTGCTACGAGACGGCCCCCGAACCTGTGGCAACCAGACGAGGTCAAACGTTTCATATGAGCAGAGAAACAGCCACTCAAATTCACATGACGTTTTCATAGTAAGGGGCGAAGTACCTTTTTGAAATGTGTGGCTGACTGGACCTTCCTAACGGGCTGCATCAGCGCGTCCCGAACAATGACGCTAATGTCCGCGCCGGAGTAGCCATTGGTCTTGTGGGCGAGCTGCCGCAGGTCGGCCTCGCTCAGGCTGTGGGGCGTGTTGCCGAGGTGAAGGCGGAACATCTGGGAGCGGGCAGGTTCCTCCGGCAGAGGGATGTAGATACGCTTCTCAAACCTGGGCCACGCAGAACAACAAAGGAGTTGATGGTATCTTTCAAAGTATCTCCATAGTTGACCAGAGAAAACACAAGAAACATGCTGCATACATCCACACAGGTCACGAAAATGTTTATTAAGTGTACATTCCCAATCAAGGGTAAGGTAAAGAAACAGACTGCAACGCAGTGTAGGGAGAGGGGCTCGGACCTCCTGCGGATGGCAGCATCTAAGACCCAGGGGATGTTGGTAGCTCCCAGCGTAAGGATCCCGTCATTGTTGTTGCCCACACCTGCCAATAAGAGAGAAGGAACCTAAATGACCATGTCTTTAGGACCCCGGGGAGACCATTCCATCCCTCCACTATTGACCTCAAATCAGCACAGTCACTTAAAAAAAGAAATAATTTACAAATAATTTACTCAAACAGCCCACACTTTCTTCCCACTTAATCTGTCTTATATGTGTCTCGTAATGCGATCTGACATTGTAACGTCTGAGGCGATCTGATCCTCCGGCCTCACCCTGCATCTGCACCAGGAACTCGGTCTTGATCCTGCGCGCCGCCTCGCTCTCGTTCTCGTTCCTGGAGCCGCACAGAGAGTCCACCTCGTCGATGAAGATGATGGAGGGCTTGTGCTGGCGCGCCAGGTCAAACAGGTTCTTCACCAGTCTGAGGAAAGAGACGAGAGAGGGAGGGAAGGTTACAACGTTAGCTAAAAAAAACAGTTTGTTCTGTAGGGTACAGTAACCACGACACAGGGAGATTGATAAACAGAATATACTGAAGAAGGAGAAGGCACGTGAAGTGACACGGGGGGACGTTCCAGTGCAAGGGAGGGACCTACTTCTCGCTCTCCCCTAACCATTTGGACATGAGGTCGGAGGAGGAGACGGAGAAGAAGGTGGAGTTGTTGGCCTCCGTGGCCACGGCCTTGGCCAGGTAGGACTTCCCCGTTCCCGGTGGTCCAAACAACAGGATGCCCCTCCAGGGAGTGCGCTTACCTGGGAAACAGACGCAGTGACTGCTCAAAGATACAGTTGTGTGCGATTGGTGTTCAGACAAATGTGTGGTGTGTAAGATAAAGACCACCAGAGGGAATGAGATAGAGACCGACCAACAAATTGACTACTTGAGAGAAAACGAGATGCAAAAGAGGGACATGACGTTAAGCCAGATAATGTACACAGAAAAATGTGTGTGTGTGACAGGAAGAGAAAGAGATCGTTATAAACATATATAGAGAAGGTAAGACTATTGAACCTGTGAAGAGGTGAGGGAATTTAATAGGCAGGATGACGGCCTCCTTAAGCGCTTCCTTAGCTCCCTCTAGACCTGCTACATCGTTCCATCTCACGTTAGGCTTCTCCATCACTATGGCGCCTGAAAAAAACACAACCATATAAACTGTAAGAAACTGCTACACCATGAAGGTCGAGGGGGGAACAACATAGAGGCAACAATGTGGTTGCCTAATGTAGGAAACCAAATCTCCTCAGGTCACAAGCAAACTCACCCATTAGCTGCTCCTGCAGCTTCTTCCTCTCTGGATTCTCCCCCTCGCTGTCACTGTCACTTCTGGAGGGAGCAAATGAAAGGACAGTGATTGACACTCCTCCATGAGTGTAACCCGAGAGTAACCCTGTGTGATTAACTCCCACTGGCTGTCAGGAAATGTGGGGAACTAAGGTATGATCCAAAACTGGACTGCATTCGTAACTCTAGAAAAACAACGGTTCGATTGGACCGGAGCCCAGTGTCTGTGTGACAAAATAACAACTGTTGATCGACTGACATACTTGTCATTGCTCTGCGCCTCCTTGACGGGCTTCTTGCCCTGTTTGTCTTTGTTCTTCAGGTAGTCCTTCAGCTTCTCCGCTCGGTCCAGGTACTGCATGCACTTCCCTCGTATGCTCTCCTTCGCCTTGTCACTGTGTGCCTCATCTAGGGGAGGACGACAAAAAGTGCGAGAATGAACACAAAAGGAAAACATTGACAACGGCCCATCCCATCCGCGGGGGCCTCACTTCAGCACTCCATGAAAACAGCGCGGGAGCATTGATGACAGTGTGCACACAAATAACACGATCCGTTTGGCTATGCAGAACAAGGACCAACTTGCCAAAATCAACAGCTGGGCATTTTTTACTTTGGAATGATCGAACTGACAACACTGTTCGATATCCATCATCTTGGTAGCTATATTTGAGTCACGATTGCATAGTGCCAGCAACTGGCCTTTTTACTCACACTTGATAGCGTGCAAGAAATACTCCACAGAATGCTGGTAGAGGCGCAGTGCCTCCTCGTAGTTCTTAGCCTTGTCCTCCTCTGTGGCTTTGGTCACAAGATCAATTGCTTTCTGAGTGGAGGATAAAAAGCAGAGGGATACATTGGCACTAATACATTTGAAAAGGGTAAGGCCAAAAAGCTAAATGCAAGCCATCAACATTGTCAAATCAGGAGCTTTATATAGTATGCGGAAAAATGTGCACGGGATTCAGATCAACTCAGTATTCAATTTAAATATCACACCATGATCGATGCTCAAAATTTTAGATGAAAAGTTGGCACAATCGCTAGCTTGTCAACTGAGCTCTATCAACAGAACAAAGCTAAGAAGCTTTATATACCTTCATCACAGAATAAAAATGGCAAAAGCAACTCTTCAGTTCACTAGCTAAACAGACATCATGTTGAATTGGAGGTTGTGGTTAGGGCCGAAAGTACATTAATATTGTTGACTTTACCCATAGTACTGCAGTTAGCAGTTAGCCTTAGTTGTTTCGCCAGCAAACCTTGCGTTAGTAATAATACTAAAGTAACGGTAAATAACAGTATATCAGATAGCTAGCTAACGAGTAACGGTATCTACCTGTAATGTTGACGTTGTCATTTCATCTCCCTCTTTCGGACGTTATCCACCCAATTGTTATCCTTTCACCCTTGAAAAAAAACGATTTGTTGAAATATGTACTTTATTTGAGAGTTAGCTACCTAATTCTCGTTGTTCTTGACATGACAAAGGAGCTAGCTTGCTAAGTTTGACAGCGCTTTGGCCCAGCTAGCAAACATCCACCACTAGCAACAGCATCAACAACTTACTGGCAGATACTGCGTCCCTTGACAGTGTATAGAATGCTGCCATCTAGTGGAGGATCATCCTGCTTCCATGTAATGCATATGTTAAGAGTTTAGACTGAGAAAAACCTAATACATCGGGATTGGATTTTAGTCAGCATCATGCTAAATGCAGTGGCAAAAGTACCATACCATCTCATCTTAAATACTAATTACACAACACTAGATTTGTATTTTGTAACAGTTTTATTGTATAGATATGTACACTTGAGATTATTACTATAATAAAGCAAATACTGTTATTTTTCTGTAGAGTGCAGGTTTGGGAGTCTTAAACATTTTGCATATGACAGGCTTGCAGCAGCAGTCACCCCTTCTCTACTAAATGATTGTGTGGGACGCAAGCTGCCAGTGATACACTTTGGCTCGAAAACCCCCTCTTAAAAACAGAAAATATATTTTCCTTAAACTCAAAATGAAAAGAGAAAAGGCGATTGTCTCACTTTTTAGTCTATATTTCTCAAATCAAGATACATTCATTGGTTACTGTGGCTACAAAGGGGATCAAGTTGAAAGGTATAACAGTCTGTAGCTCACGTAGCGCGCAGGAAAGGTCCACATATTCTGCTTAGTTCCAGCCTAACTGATTTTATAGACAAGTTGTTGTCAGTCGAACTTCGCTTGTTTGAGTCGTTTTGCAGGTTGTAGAAAGGAGCACAGATAGTCAGAAGCCCTGACTAACATACGATAGAAGTTGGCTAAATGTATCTGAACAAAGGGGGGAAAAAAGATTGGCCATACATTTTCCAGCTAACACAGTTGGACCATCAGTGTTCTTTGTACATATAAATAACGTTTTTTTAAATGAGTAGACCTAAGTTAGTGAAAGGTGTAATAAAGGCAGCTACGCTTATTAAATGCGCAAATATTTCTAATGTGCTTGTTATTTATTGGAGAAATACATAACGTTATACATACCTAACGTAAAGTATTGTAGTTCTATGTGCTTGTATCAGAAGAGGCAGGTTTTGTATGTTAGACACGTTTCATTAGAGCAACTGGTTTTTACCTTTTACTGCTTTGCATTGAACATGCAGTACTGTGCATAAGTTGCTGGATGCTATTCTGAAGGCGAAGGGTGGTCACACCAAATGTTGATTTGATACAGTATTGATTTTCCCTCACTTTGTATTTTATGAATTAAAGAAACAAACAGTTAACATTTTTATTTATATATATTTATATATATTGTAACTTTAAAAACTTCATACCTGCCTTAAACTTTTGCACAGTACTGTAGTTAAGTGATTTTTAGCGAAAAACTAAGCTGATGTTTTTATTTAAATAATAACGCAGCACTCTTGCAAACAAAATAGGAACCATAGGCCATAAATCGTATATACTGTTCTGCACTGTGAATAATAACGGTTTAGACATTGGTATTACACATTTCTTTGCAAGGAATGTAAAATTAATTTAGATAATCCATACATAAAATCAGTGAAACTATTATCATATGCAAAAAAACTATAGCCTTGTATAAACTTCTATTATTAATTATATAATAATTTCATATATAATCTTTACCTTAACTACATTTTTTCTATACAAAGAACACATGCTAGGTATAAAAATAGAAGTCCAAAATCGTTGCAGATGGACTTGGAAAGAGCCTGAGACATTTCCTCAGGAAATAATACAAAAAAAGATTTAGGAAGAAGGCCAGATGAGCTAATATGCTAATAATGATCCTCAGCTTAGTCTATATAAGGAAGTCTGCACAGCGTGAGAGGAGAGATTAGGTTATAGGGAGCATCCACGAAGAGGGCAGTTATGAATAGAGCTTAGGCTACAGGGGCATTAATGATACAATGAGACATACTCTTAGGCCAATGCGATGGAGAGGATGGGCATGTTGACACAAATGGACAAAGAAGAAAACAACATAAGGGTAGAAGATCGCACAGTACTGCCTTTTCATAAATGGTCCTATAAAAAAAACTGTTAATTATATGTTTATAGTACACGAGTCATGCTAAACATACAACATTCACTTTTAAAAATAGTGGAGATAAAAACAATAATAAAGTAATTGAAGAATAGTATAAAGAATCATAATACTATTGCTGTGCGTGTCCAAAGCTTTACTGTTTTAAACATCCTCCTATTCTGTGAAATAACAATAAAAAAAAACATTGACAAGAGCGTGTGTAGCTACATGTAAAAAGGCACGGTTGGCAACCCTGATGAGAACAGTCATGGAATAAGGTGATGAAGGGTAAGTCTGTGTTTTACACACACACACTATCAAGCCAACATAAGAGTATAAAAACATATAAACATATTTACACACACACCCCTTCTTATGCTCTGTTATACGTACACTCACGCTCTTTAAAAACACCCTTGCCCACACCCACACACACTACCTTCCATTGACCATTCACACAAGGTGGCACGCTATTTCGATTAATTGAACTAGACCACTCAAATGGCAAACAAATGTCTAGTCAGGTCCCAACCCACACACCACCTCACTTAAGCAAAGAGTACACAAAAAGAGTCCAAGGCTGCGACGGAATGAGTAAAAAAAACGTGGATATTTTGCCGACCTGGGTGAACCTTTGCTCGGACTTTCCTCCATGATGAGACGGATCCAAATCATTAAATTAGTCAGTTCCATTAATTCTTCTGCCCCAGGCAAATCCAATCACAATGTATTGGAAACGACCTGAAAGGCTGTATTTTTGTACTTTAAATGTTGTGATTTGAATAGGTCTATACTGACCATCAGTCACTTCCTGTTTCACTTCCTTCAAAAGAACTACAAAGAAGGGTAGGTCAGAGACAAGCGAAAACTTCAGTCTGTGCCTGACTACAAGCGACCTGACGCACAGGGAGCAGAATCAGTATTAATCTACATGAGCTTATTCCCAAAAAGGGCAAGACAGCAACACCAATACATTGTGCTGTTGACGTCTCTATACAACTTTGGATCTCGTCAATTTCAAAAGCATGTGACTATGTCAATATCTCTGACTTTTTCCTTCTTCTTTGGGTCCTCGTCTGGTGGGAGTGTCCGAAGTGCTTCCTGGTTCACGTCAGCAGGCCCATGCGGGTCAGCTTGGCAGACAGGAAGGAATGGAGGACAAACACAACCGGCTTTGGACCAGAATGAAGGTCGAACACCTGGAGGAAGGAGAGATTGACACGGAGAGGAAGGAGAGATTGAGGCGGAGAGGGGAAGTGGGTGGGTGGGGGGGGGACAGACAGAGACCAACAACAACAGCATAGAAATAATAGAAGTTGTCACTGATATGTTTTAACTAGTCAGATGGGAAATATGTATGTACATTTTGTGATTTGCCAATTTGTAATCCAGGTGTGTTTCTTGCATAGGACAGGGATTTAATGACTTAACCAGCAGTTCTTTTACACACCATCCCAGAAACAGTGCTGTGCAAACGTTTGCCAAAATCAATACATCTTCGGACAATTTGTAGAGAGAGAGCAGCTTACCATCTCGCCCTCTGGACCCCCAAAGTCCAGGAACAAGTTCCGCACACCGTCGTCGGCTGACATTTTGAGCTTCTCAAAGGGGTATCTGTAGAGCACAGCGCCCCCTGCTGGGTCCACTGGCTCCCGCGTCACAGTAAAGCCTTTCTCGTAATGCAGAGTCAGACGCACATCCTGCCGGCTCAAAACACAACCTGACAGAGAGACAGGGAGAAATTCATGAAGTGTGTGCGTGTGTGTGTGTTGGGGGGGGGGCAGTATCAAACGTGTATCCTGTCGGTTTCCACACCCTGACAGAGGGAAAGAGGTGCGCCAAAATACCGAGGGTGTTAGAGAGGGAAAAGTCTGTCTATGTGTAAGAGTGAATGAGTGGGAGTGAGATCGTTTGGTCTTGTCTACTGTATGACGATGCAAATGAGGGGCTCAAATTAAGTAATCGAGCCATTTTAACCCCTTATATGCGTTTGTGTGTGTGTGTTTGTTTGTTTGTGTGTGTGTGCGCGCGCACGTGTGTGTGTGTTAAAATCTTTGATTTGCTTCTGATTTTCTGGCTGGTGGAAAGTAACTGCAACAGTGAGAAGGATCCCAAGCCCACAGCTTTGTGTTTGTGTAGCAACAAGTTAGGGAACGAAAAGGACCAAAGCCTTCCAGCTCTGGCTCTGAGACCAGCCAACTATTGTTCTTCACTGAGTGGAAACATTCCCTTCTACTGGCCCAAACTCTGCTATTGCTACAGAATTATGTTCCCTTAGAAGACGTTTCTTCTTTGGTTACTGGTAGATCCATCACAGGACCTACCGTCACCAATTATAACTTAATGTGGGGGTGCCAAAACGTTTAAAGATAGATAAACATTCACACGCATGCGAACACAAACATTTACACGCATGCGAACACAAACATTTACACGCGCGCAAACACAAATCTACGCTAACAAGTGAGATTACACCGTGGATGCCCTGAGCGTACACACACCATGTCAAGTAAATACATAGCGGCTAAACACATCCAAGCGTACACAAAGAGAGACGCTTACCGATGGAGACCTCCTTGATGAGTTCGGCGGCGGCGTGAGCGCCCTGCACCAGCGCCCGCGTCCACGTCGACAGGTCCCAGTGGGTCTCCACGCGGAACACGTGCGACTCGATGCCGCGCCCCGTCCCCGTGCGCGTGGCGAACACCAGGTCGGCCGCCTGCGCCGGCGAGCTGCGGGCGCTGCCGGAGTGGACCAGCCTGTGAGGAGAGATTTACCGGAGAGAGAGACAGAGAGGGAGTGGTGAAACGGGAGAAAGAAAGGATTGCGCTAAAAAGTGTTCGTTCTCTGTTAAAGTAGAAGGATCTAATAATAACCGGCAATAACCAGAAAAAGGAGAGTGAATATGAAAGGAGAAAAAAGAACGGACGGGGGGGTGGGGGGCCGAGATACAGGCACTGATGGAGAGATAGGAACACACTTATCGGGGGAAGAGAGGGAAAAACCAACAGAAATCAGGCATCGTAAAATGGACGAGAGGGAGATAGGAGGGCTGGGGCACGTTGAGAAAGAGCGCTAACAGCCCACATAACCGTGACTGGCAGAAGAAAGTCTAACGCAACACTCATGGCTCTTATCAATGAACAAAGAGAGCACAGATAAAGAGAGTCCGGGAATATCATTTCAAAGATCCGGCAGAGAAAACGCTACAGTAAAGACAAAGGGCGTCCTCTGTTCTCACATCAGCCCCACACACACTCGCCTGCTGCCTACAGCACGACACCGGTTGCTCGGCTACAGTAGCTTTTGATACCTTGTGGCCAGTAGCGGGTGTGTGAGAATGGGCTGCGACCAGGCTTCGCGGGTCCAGGGCACGGAGTCAAACAGCAGGATGTCCTTCTCGGTCAGCGCCATGACGATTGGCCTAAACTGGTGCCGCCCATCCTCCAGTTGGACCTATAGGAGAAGGACACAGACGTGACGGACGTGAGAGCGCTGACGGTTCAGGTCGTTGAAGATAAGATTGTGGCTATTGTAGTGTTAGATTAATGTGCCTGGGTTAGGTGGGCCCACAGGAAGTAGTAAACGCAACGGAAACGTCCTCTGCTAGTGTGCGGCTGTGCTTCCTGTCAACCCTCAGCTAACCCAGATGAGTAAAAGCACAAAACCTACTTTTGGCCTGGCTTAAGCTGAACACATTGAATCCCTATCTTGACTATAATTTGACCATCTGTCAGACCCTTTTAAGATTTTAAATACACTTAAAAGTGCCAAGAAAAGTATAAGCACCTAAACTTGTTATGTACAGCAAAGGAGGCTAGGTGCACCTACCACAGACCTTAGCAATGAGCATTATCAACAGTAGTATTTATCATTAACACCTACCCGTACATCGTACACATGGACTCTCTAGTCTACTGTATACCAGAACACCCTATACCTGCTCAGCCAGCCAGCTGATGTGCTTGAGGTGTGGGTGGGAGGAGCCGGAGGGGGCGCTGGCACCCAGGTAGGCGTTGACGTGCGCCAGCGTCTGGGGGAGCAGGGCGGCGATGTTGGTGTGGATGGAGGTGAACCAGGAGTTGGCGCTGGGGCCGTCCTTGCATCGCAGCACGGCCGTGTGCTGCCCGTCGGGGGAGTGGAGCTCCAGGAGTCTGGGGGAGGGAAAGGGAGAGGCTGGTCGGAACGGTCCCCCTCCGTACACGCTGTGGTTGAGTCCCACTTTAAGGCCTCGGTCGATCCTAACCGTTAGTGAGGGGTCTAAGGAAGGAGCCCCTTTCGACAACGAGGGGCACACTATTGTACCCTGCTTTGTTCGGAGCACCAATTACACACTTACATAACCTGCCCTGAAGAACTGCTATACACACACACCCACACACACACTCTAATAACCCCACCTGCACTGGTTAGTAACACTGACATCAAAACAGACACACCCATTACCATAGAAATACACATTAAACTCTCTGTCCTGTTGCCAACACACCCCATGACATCACTCCCACACAAAAATGTATCTTGCCTCACACCGGTTTCCCTGTGTGCACACACAGGCACACAGTAGATGACACACACACACACACACACACACACACACACACACACACACACACCTGTTCTCCAGGTCTGCCATGGTGAGGTTTCTGCTGATGAAGCACATCTTGAGCGCGATGACCTTCCTGTCCCTGGCGCCCGCGTTGTGTTTGGGAGAGCCCGAGTCCTCGCTGCCACTGTAGCTAGGCGACTGCGGCCGCACTCCCTCCCAGGGTAGGTCTGCCACCAGCGACGGCTTCTTAAACAACGGTGACACCTCTCGGATGTACTTCACTTCAGAGGCGAAAAGAGGAAGGGGGGGAAAAAACATTGTCACTTCCGTGTTTTGGCATCCTTCTGTTGAACAGAGCTTGCATGCGAGATGTGATTTTTCCAGTTTGTTGATAGCTGAGTTGAGCCTTTGGTTTCCTCGCACTGCAGGAAGCCGTCATTAAATTCTGGCAACAAACTATTCCCAAATAACTCCATGAACTAATAATAACCACAACAACCACAACAAGAAGATGTAGCTTATCAGGAGGACGGCAGCTGCCTGATGTTCATGTTCAATAAATCAAAGATGTGTGAGATAAAGCCATGTCATAATAAGCTGACATAATGAGTGCACAAGCCGATATAAAAACACGTAGATCATACTTCAGCAAAGGAAGAGTAACAAGTATAACAATTCCTCTTATGGGTATGGTCCTGCTTTTCCTAAATCTCTTTTAAAGATCTAGTGTTGGACTCTGGAGGAAGGTGGAGAGGGACTTCACTGAACACAGCACAGACATGTGAGACAGAACAGTATTATTCACATGGACTTAATGGTAATAGTGTGCCAGTGTTGGTTTGTTTGAGTTTCTTTCTGACAGTAAAAGTAGTTTGTGCCATAAACAAGTGTTTATTGGAATAATGAGTAGGGTAGATCTGACCATAATATTGTGTGTGTGTGTGTGTGAGAGAGAGAGACAGACCAGCAAGGAGAGGACTTGGCCATTGCAGTGCTAAGGTTGGCAGGTCGACTGTGTTTATAGAAGAATAGCTTTGCCTCCAATAATAGACTCACTTTCCACATTAGGTCCAAAACTCCTCTCTCGTGCAGCCAGTAATTCTTTCCTCTTTCTCTCTCCTTTTTTTCTTATTCTTCAGCTTCTTCCTCCTCCCCTTACTCTTGTCTCCTTCCCAATCAGTCTTTTCATTATAACTGTCTTGTCTCTCCTGTCAGAAATGCCGTCTCCCTCTCATTCGGTGTATAGGCCTTTTAGTGTGTAAATGATGTGCATCATTGTGTGTCTGTGAATGTGTGTTTATGCAAGCAAGCGTGTGCCAGGAGCATGTGCGCATGATGAAATTGTTGCAGTGTGTGCGTAATATAGCCGGTTAGAGTGTATGATCTTGTGTGTAAGTACAGTATGTGTTTATATATGTGTGTGTGTGTGTGTGTGTGTGTGTGTGTGTGTGTGATATTGCTCCTATGGGTTGCTGCGTGCTCACTCTCAGCTCCGTGAAACTGGATCCTCCCGTCTAAGGAGGAGATGAGGTCACTATTGGATGGAGGATTAACACAACTATTCCAAATGTCCGCCGGCAAATATGTGTGTGAGCACTGTACGTGTGTACAAGCGTGCGTTAGCTGGAGGAGAAGGGGATGAAGAACATGAGTGAAATCCAGAAAAATGTTGTCAGATTGTGTGTCTGGCGTGTGTAAGTAAAGGCTGGGGGTGGTGGGGGCCACAGACCAACGCAATGGATCCTAATTCCAAAACCCTCAAAACCACACCGGCCATACCGTCAGTGACCGGGAATGTTTCTGCCTATCTAAGTGGTTTGGATTCAGCGTGTCAGCAAATGTCCCAAGCATGCAGCCTGCGTGTTGCGCGTTCACGCATGAGTGCATGCATGTTTGCCATGTTTTCTTTATGCATGAGAGTTGGGGTGTAAGTGAGGGGGCGGGCGTGCGCGCGCGCGCGCTTTAAGGCCGTAGCAAAGCATGGTAGACGACACAATCTCTGCGTTTTGTTCGGAGCACGCCGTGTGTGTGTGTATGTTTGCCGTGGACCCACGCTAAGTCCCACAACCTCAGTCGCTTGCATTCAGATTGAGTAAGAAGACGCCGAGCCGTTTACCCGCCACAGCCTCATAGCTGGAGTTGTGGTCATAGGTTTCAGACATACAGAGCTGGGGGTGTCGTCTCGAAGTACAGGCGCTCTGTCTGCAGCCAATCCGAGGAGGAACCCTGATTCATAACCGAAAACTAAACATAACTAAAAAGGAAAGTTAAAACACATTTATGGTTGGTTCTCAGAAGGGCAAAATGGACAACGTTTTGTTCTAGTTCCAGACATCACACACTCAATTTCAAACATTTGAAGGCTATTGATTTTAACCAAAAACACTGGAGCACTTTGGACGGACACCAAATACTTGGGTTTGTGGAAAATGCGAAAGAATGTCTAAAATTAAGAAATGATGATTGAACTCCCTTGCTTTTCCAGTAGGGCTTACTTTGTAATGTAATGTGTAAGAGGATGTTGGAGCATTTTATTTTTTTTTATTTCCGAGCAGCACTGAGTCACCATAACTGAGTTTCATCCCAAGGAGAAACTGAAAATAAAAACGGTAACTCAAAGTGGGAGAGAGTATCTTGTCACCACACTGCAAAAAAAAACAACAGCAACTGAAAATCTGATTCTGTGTGCTTTTTAAAAAGTAGAGACCGAGAAATCACTTGTAAACGTGTCAGAGCATCTCCATAATTGGAGATTATTTTTGAACAACTCCTGACCACGTCATGGTAGTGTGACATAGAAAGTACCTGTAATGACTTATTTCCTGATTGTCTTTTCTTCCTCCTCCAGTGGCCTGTACAGAGCCTTTACCTTTGACTACCTCATTATGATAGCTACTGTCAAAAACAGCTGTCACTCAGCTCTAGTTCTTCCTCTAATTAGGCCAGTACACAAGGGACACGCAGCCTTTGTCTGAAAGAGAGCCTGTGTGTTTGTGTGTGTGTGTCTGTGAGAGAAAAAGAGTGACTGTGTGTGCCTGCGTGTGTGAGTGTGTGTGTGTAAGCGAGATTACGACTCTCCCTAGAGGTGTCCTCCATCCAAAGCCAGCTCGTCTCCCTCCCTCCACACTCCCCTCTGCCAACCCCATGGAAGGGTGACGAAGGAGGGATGAGGGAGAGCGAAAAACCGAGGAAGAGGAGGACAACTCTGCGGATCTGACTCCACACATTTCGGCGGCTGCGGCATTAGTCGTGGTTCACTCAAACCACACACACACACACACACACACACACACACACACACACACACACACACACACACACACACACACACACACACA
>JAVQIZ010183282.1:0-15823 GCA_036023535.2 Galaxias brevipinnis
GGGGGGGGTGAAGAAAGAGATGGGGGAGAGATGTCGTGCGTGTTCTGTTGATGCCAAAGTAAAGCGCTCACTTCATGTTGCTCCCCGTTCCTCTAGGGAGGACTAGGAGGGAGGGAGGGAGGGAGGGAGAGAGAGAGAGAGAGAGAGAGAGAGAGAGAGAGAGAGAGAGAGAGAGAGAGAGAGAGGGAGAGAGGGAGAGGGAGAGGGAGAGAGAGAGAGAGAGAGAGAGAAATGGCCGTGTCGCCCTACGTGCTAGGGCAGAGGGGATTAAGTCCATTATTCATTCACACGGTGAAACTTACCCCTTTAATAATGGAGGGGGACGGAGCGGTGCTCGTCAGGAAGACTTAGAACAAATCCTGTACATTTTCCATGCTCCTTTTTAACATGAGCTCAGACCTGATTCTTCATGAAAGGGATCTGCAGGCACGGCACGGCACACACACACACACACACACACGCACGCTGGTGTTTTAAGTAGAGACTAGCAAACAGAGAGCCATTAAGAACAGTGAGGAGAATTGCTCTTGACAGGTACAACTCTAATGGATTTGAACTTGAGAAGATATCTTCCCATTTACTTTGGTGATTATATAACTCACCAGAAACACAGACATACTGTGTTTCCCCCCCACCCGCCAGGCATTGGATGTCCACTTGTATGAACTTCCATGTGTGGTTACAGCTCTCTGTGTGTCTTTGAACCTCTCGCAGGCTAACGGAGGGGACTTGAAGACGCTGAGGAAGGGCCTGTCCCTCTACCACTCCGAGTCTCAACTCTCCTCGCTCTCGCAGCACCACGAGGGCCTGCACAATGTACGTATGGCCGACTCTCGTGTCCGTTCAGTCAGGTGACGCACGCCAAAAGCTCCGTCCACCACCCTGCGCTTGTCCTGTAACGCTTTGAGCCTTGGAGAATTAAAAGACAACATGGTACCTGCCTTCTCAGCAGATCTCCCAAAGCCCCAGTAATAAAGCCCCAGTAGTAAAGTCTTAAAACTTACAGGTTGGATGAGAAACCCCATGGACTGTTAACCTATCCTTCACTACCCCCTCGTAGGGCTGGAGACCTTTTTCATTTTCTTTTTGCCTTTCTCTCTCCCTCATTCTGCTTTCCTTTGCTCGTCTAATCTCTCCTCCGCTCAATGTCAACCTCCCTCTCTTTTTCTTGACTTCTGCCTCTTTCTCTGCCTTGCTCACTTCTCCCTCAATTTGTCTCCTTCATTAGTTCTCTCTCTCTCTCTCTCTCTCTGTCTCTCTCCTCTTTTGTCTCCTTATTGGCCTCTGTTGTTGAGGTTCTGAGAAAAGGGCATCTTTTTTTAGGCGATTCATTTGGTTAACGCCCCTCCTTCTACAAGGTCAAAAACGACCTCCCCCCTCTTGGTTACCCTCTCTTTCCTCCTCCTCCCCTCCTCCTCCCCCTCAGGTGCTCACCTTGAGCAATGCGCTTTTGTCATCCTCCCCGCTTGGCACTGCGTTTCCTAAGCTCAGACATGAGTATATGCACACGCCCATGCACGCACACATGCACTGTACACACACACACGCTGACATGCAGTAGAACGAGAGAACAACCTTTGATTCACATTCGAGTCTGGGCGTTTTTTTGGGGGGGCAGATGTTTTCTGTATCGGAGTTGAATCTGAATTATCCGTTATTAATGAAGAGGCAAAGTACGAGAGACTAAACTAATATATCGTGCAGGTTGAAGTATTCAGCGGGGCTATGATGAAAGTTGAAGTTGGAAGGATTTCTTTATGAAACGTTTTATTTGGACACGATGAGTCATACATAAAACTGGGGAGCGGCGGTTTACACGTACACACCGTGGGGTAACCGTTCCAAAACACAATGACCAAACCGATAGTCTCCTGAAGGCTTCGGACCCCCAGTACGACCTCTCCGCTCTGTGTCAAGGTGAGAGGACAGCACATTGTCTGTTGTTGTGGAGAGAGAGAGAAGGGGGGGGGGCGCAAAATGACGCACAATGCTGGCTAAATTTAGCCTTGACGACGTGACTGGTTCGCTGATTGTGAGCGTCCTTGCAGTGTCAACGTCTCTCTCCCTCTCTCCCTCTCTCCCCCGTCAGACTCTGCGCGGCCGCACGGTCGCCTGGTCGTCACGTGAGGCTTTCCAGAACCGCCACGAAGAGCCGCCTCCTTTCCAAAACTCTAGTCCAGAAGCTTTTTAAGACGACGGCTCCTCGCCGCCCCTCCTCCCGTTCAGCGGTGCGGTTCCGCGTCGTTGCGGTCGAGCGTGGGGGACAGCCGGCCCTCTCTGACGGCACGGTGGTCAGTGGTGCTGCGTCACTCTCCGTTTGTCATTGAACACTCCGGCCACCCTCACTTCCTCCTCCTCTCACTTTCTGCTGCCGCAGCAGGTGCACAGGAGGACCGGGGGTGGGCTGGGATTAATGCTCCTTCAGCTTTCTCCCTGCCTCCGTCTATATAGCCTGCGTCTCTCTCTCCCTCTCTCTCCCCCTCTATCTCTCGGGCTCTGTCTCCCTCTCTTATGTTTCCTCTCCCCCTTGATTCCCCTCTTTCCCTCTCTTCTCCTTCAGTTCCTACGGCAGGATTGCTCAAATGGCTGCGCTGTAACCACCACACCCCACCGTTTGACCATATCCAGGTTCTGGGTGGTGTAATGGATCATTTCAATCCATGACAGGAATACAGTGGATGCTAGGGCCGGTGCCAATAGAGGGGCTGGTGTGTGGGTTGGTAGGGGCAGGGGTTATACAGAGACCGGGCCAGCAGGCAGCAGAGGGCCCCTGGGTCCCCTCACTCAAAGAGCTCTTTGTGTTTAGGCCTGTGACCCTGTACAGAGACAGACAGAGAAAAAAAAAAGGGGGGGGGGGTTGAAGGGGCCCCAGCCTGGAGAATAGGGGCCACATCAGATGAGTTTTTGTAACGAGCTGATCTAGCCTCATTTAGGGGCCCTGGGACAGGGAACTCGCTGCCCCATTAGGTAGAATGAGAGAAGTCGGGATGTGTTTGTGTTTGTGTAGTGAAATAGGTACTGACCGGTATTGTCAGATATTTTCTTTGTATATAGAGTATGCATTGCGAATGTATCTATATTATCTATATCTCTGAGTTTTAGATACATTTTCATCCTTTTCTATACCTACATGATCCGAGCACTGAGGGTTCACGTGGTAGTGTAGATGCTGACCCTCTGAATGTTTCCTCAGGGACCTGGTAGGACTCCTAGTGGTGAACCCTCCCCTACTGCGGCCTACCTCCCTCCTGGACAGAAACCTGAGGCCATGGTCCACGCCTTGAAGGTAGCAGCCTCCCCTCATCCATCGTTCCACTTCCAGCGTTAGTCAGACTCTGGTCTGGTATATGACAGCCACATGCGAGGTGTGCATCCAATATTTATGTGTGTGTGTGCAGGTCCTGGAAGTTCACAAGAAACTGGACAAGCAGGCTCCCGAGGCCTACGAGGAGGACCTCAGTGAGAAGGAGAAGGCCATCGTCAGAGAGATGTGTAATGTAAGCCCCCCCCTGTTCTGTCTCTTCTTCGCTCTGAGAACATTCTAGAAAAACAAACACTAATGCTGAGGGGTCTGTGGGAGCTTATGGGGATGTAGAAAATGGCTTGCTTTCCCTCTCTGTCCATCACCATGGCTCATCCTATTTTGCGCACTAGCACTCTCTCTCTCCACCCCCCCCTCCCCCCACCCCCCCAATACTGTTTGCACCACAATTAGAATAACTGCTGGGAGGAAATTAGGGCAGTCCATACATTGTGTAAGGAAACACACCATACACACACACACACACACACACACACACACACACACACAGGCACAAACACACACAGTGACTCTCACTCGCTCCACAGTTTGGACCGGCTCTTTCAGTGCCCTTACATCAATGTTTCCGACAATGTGTTGAACAATGCTGCCATTGAAAGGGCCTCTCTTATGTTTTGATAGATTTTGTTATAGTTGTTAATGAGTGTCCGCTATGGGTCACTGGCTCACATAAACATCCCCCCACATAATTAGATCAGGATTTAGATAGGATGTTTGGTTCTCTCACCCTTCTGGTGAAAGGCCAAAATAGCAGACAGCAAATGATGGTTGTGTGCAATAGGTTGCCAAATTGGTACCAGGCAGCTCAATTTATCATCCGGATATTTTTTTGGCCCTCACATTTGCACCACAAATCTTTTTGGCCTGACCGCAAATAGAATATCTAACTGGTCCTGGACATTATTGTTGACAATTCAGAAAGTTTCAGAACTCAGTTTCTTTAAGCTGCTGAACAAAGCGACGTGTAACAGTATTTCCTGAACCCTCTACGCGTTGTGTTTACAGGTGGTGTGGAGGAAGCTGGGTGACGCCGCAGGGACCAAGCCCTCCATCCGACAGCACCTGTCTGGGAACCAGTTCAAAGCCCCTAAGTAGCCACCCGCAGCACCCCCTTAGCCTGTCCGCACTTACACCGACCAGCCCCCCTATAGACAAGAAGGAAAGACATTCTCAGCGCAGCCTTGTTTTCGCATAGTGTTACCCGACTGGGTGTCGTGGTGACAGGCAGGTCCTACAGCCAATGGTTGTTCCAGCTCAAGGAATTGGACTCCTCCTCTCTGACCCAAAGACGAAGGAAAGTCCTTTGGTATATGCTTGGGCTAAAACAGAAGAGTCCCTTTTTTTGGAGGGACAAAGTTATCCTTTGACTCAATCCTATCTACTGCCTGCCGCATTTATTTTTAATCTATTGACATGCAGTGTTGAAAACATCCGATTGTACATTTACACCCCTATAGATATGGACGGGAGTTTGGAGGTGTGACATTAACATACACTGACTGGCTGGAGTCGTTCTACAAGTCAAACTGTAAAAAGAGAGACATTATGAAAATGTTAGTCTGCGCTTAGTTCATGCCCTGGTTTCTATTCTTAGCCCCCTTCAAACCTGTGAGGAAAAAAAAGATCATCTCAACGATTAAAGTTAAGTAACTGTAGTGCCAGGAAATAAATGTAACCATACTTTGTACTCATAAAGAGGAATAGCATACTGTATGAGGACATGCTATACAAAACGTACATTTCTTTTTTACAATTTGGGTTCACTTCTAAATATAACTAGCTGAAGTACATTAACAACCGCACCATGAGGTGAGTTAGTCAGACATGTAAGCAGAACTTGATGCCTATCCAAAGCTCTGTGGTGACAATCGACATTCAAAAACAAATGACTGACCCTCCCCGTTGACCTGGCTGGTCTGAGGCTCCACAGCACTGAGTATGTTAGTGGGGGTAAGAGTGAACTGTGTGTTACCAACCACGTCTGTACATTCACCATGTGAAAGCCCATCAGTCCCTTCAGAGGACCCACATTCTGTCCAGACCGCTTCTCATGGAATTCCACGTGGAGTATTTTACGATGTCCTCTTGGACCTTACATAGCTACTCCTCCAATCCTGTGCAGGTGTATCAACATGGTCAGGGATGGAGGAAGAATCTGACCTTAGGCTAACATTGAATGAAGACTCCCCTGCTAGGCTAAGTGTACTCCACACCAAAACCCACGTAGTTGTAGGGGTGGTGTGCACTGCTTCACAGGGGGTTGGAGCACCCTAACAGATATATTGTGCTATGCGTAATGACAGCCTGGGACTTCAGGGGCAAAAGCGCAGCGTTGTGTGTTCACTGAGTTTTGTGTATACTTAGGCTTGTGTATGATGACACATATTGTAGGAGTCTATTGATAAGCTACCACCGATAAAGCTCTGTATAGGCACATGGCACCAATTTGCTGCATTTTATTCTCTCGGCATTTTCTCTTGCTGTCTTTACCAGTATTCTGTACTTTTTTTTCTTCTTCGAAAATGATGAGTTTGACACATTGTCAGTCTAAGTAGGGGTCCATAATGTGTGTATGCACTGTACTTGTTTTGTATGTTGTACACCCAGTTTTCATTGGATGAGAGAATTTATCTTTTTTAGATAGTGAACGAGTGGCTGAATTTCAGTATGGTTTACAATAAGGACCGTAACGCAGCAGGCAACTTTTATTAGTGGCTCCATTTCTTTCTAGAGGAGCCTACCTTGTAATGTAGCTTATGAGCTGCCACGGCTACTTGGTGCAAAATGAGCAGTAATCATTTGAAAACGTAAAGATGAATTATGAATTTATATGAGATAATATTGATATGCTTATGGGACTGTTAAACAGAACACTGTTCTTCAAAGACGTTTTGCTTGTTATTGCCAATCATCCATTTGATGTTTGAAACATATGTAGGAAGAGGCCCTTCACACGTCTTCATTAACTTGAAAGGCTGTGGAAGAGTTACCTTTTTGTTGGCTAGTTAACCACACACCACCACAGGCTTTTTTATCTGCTGATTTGATAGCACAAAGTGAGGTATTCACTGTTTTTACTCTTTTCCTTTGGTTACATTCAAATGTCCTGCTTCTTTTTTTGTTATCTAGGTATTGAGTTAGAACCTGTTATGGAAATCCTGTTATGTTTTTAGCCTAACATTGTCACCCACAGTCAGCTTATATCCTAGGATCTAGCCAGTGCTATGTATATAACTTTTACCCATAGACTATTTGGAACTTCTAGCATGCCTTTATATTTTTTTCATAAGCTGATCTCAAGATATCTGAAATCTCAAGATATTTTAGCAATATCAGAGTAATGTAAAAATAATGAAGAAAAAGACACTTTTAGATGATTTTGAATTAAAATCTAAGCTTACTTTATAGAATCATTTGTGTCTTGTTTGTGTCATGATTGAGGCAATGTCTGTATTTTCAGTCTACACACCATCCAACCAGACAGGCTTTAGATCAAATATTGTTCTCCAACACAAATTAGCACTACAGGAATTACACACTATTAGGAATACACATCCATACTAGATCTACCATGAATGGTGTGCTGCTGTTCTACTTCGTACACTCTCCTTCACGGTTAGACATTTGGCAAAGTAGAGCATCCCATTGATTAGCTGGATAAGACTCTCCCCTGCTGGCTGAGTTGTAACATTGCATGAACTACTAATCACTTATAACTTCTCCCCTTTTATAATCAGATATACAGATACACAACTTTTCAAAAAATGATTTTACTGGCAAGCATCTTTAGACACTGGAACTGTACACATTCCTAACAAAGGGGTAGATTATGGATTATGAAAAAGTAAGACCCTCAGTGTTTTTACATGCTGCATGCTTTTTACAGTCTAACACATTTTAATAAGTCTAACAACTATAATAACATTGTAAACATTAAAAACATCTCAAAAGCGATGTGTGTATTTCCAAGCAGGTGATAAAACATGGAAGACATTCATGAATGAAGTATCATGAAAATGTGGCTTCAGCACATTTCAAACAAGGGTTAACTACTTTAAAAGCTGCCTTTCTCATTAGCTTAGTCTTCTGTTGTGCCCTATAGGCTAACTTTTGTACATGTGAATAGCCAACCACCCATTATGGATGTTAGTTTTTTTGTAAAATCCTTTTCTAAAAATGATTGGGCTTATTCAAACTTTTCTACAACAACTAAGAACTAAAAGACCTACATTCAAAAATGTAGCTGTTATAAGAACAACTGGCTCTGTGCTGAAATAGCTTGAGCAAGCATCAGAAGCCTCCTTCCCATACGATGAACCCCCGTCCCCCGTCCCCCGTCCATCTATAGGGTCTATGCCTGAACTTCAAACCTCTCGTCACTTAACCCTTACTACTACCGATGGCTAACACCATACAAATATAAAATGGCTCCCAAAAACGGATGACCTAAACGAATGTGCTGACGTCCCCCACCCCCTGGGTCCTCCACCCTCACCTCATCCAGCCACCTCTGCTCATGGCACCCATGGGTGGCATCCCGGGGGGCATGGGCAGGGGCACCTGGCTCTGACCGCTGGGAGGCGGCGGGTACCCACTGGCCGAGGGGATGCCCATGCCGTGCATGAGGTGCGTGGGCGGTGGTGGCAGGGGAGGGTAGCTGTGGTTGTACCCGGGCGGTGGGTGCTGGTGCGGGTAGCCAGACGCCGGGTGGTACGACCCTGCCGGAGGAGGCGGCGGCGGGGCGGTGCTCGGGGGGTAGAGGTGGCCGTGGTAGCCCGGCGGGGGGCCGTACCCCTGGGGCATGGCGGGGTAGGAAGCGGGCGCCTCCGTCTTCATCATGGACTGCAGGCTCTGGTAGCCCTCGCCCGACATGTAGGAGCTGGAGGTGGGGATGCCCATGATGTAGGGGGGAGAGGGCGGCGGGGGAGGGGGCCGGTGGGGCAGGGGAGGGGGCTGGTGGGGTGGGGGAGGCGCTGGGCCCTTGGGGGCCTCGGATGGCTCCGCCAGGCACGGGGACGGCTCCACGTCGGGGCACGGGAGGGGGGCCGGGGGCTTGCGCTCTGCAGGAGTTCGGAGACATAAATGTAAATAATTACCATTACAAGCATTCCAAATATAACATCAACAATAATCCACCACACACTTACAGTTCCCTATGGCACAAACACAGAACCCATACGCTCCAGTCAGCAGAGCTAACAGCTACAGGACCACAGCGGGTGAGTAAGGCCGAAGGTCAGGCAGTGTCTGGCTGCTGGTTCAGGGCTACAAAGCTGAGGTCTGGCCCTCTGGGGCTCTCAGAGACCGCCTGGCTGGACCCTCTCTGCAGCGCTCTCTCACTTTATAGATCAGCCCCGCTACAACTTGATCCTCGCGGCTCCCCACCCCCGCCCGAGGACGTCCGCTAACCCCGCCTAACACGAAGAGATCGACCCTTCCGTAGAGGAGAGAGAGAAGCAGAGGAGACCGGCTGGCTGCTCAGAGGCCTTTCACGTTACCAACGTCGCCGAGGCTCCGCATCAAAGCTCCGTCGGAATCCCTCTGTGCCGTGAACGGAGCCGCGTGGAAAGACGAGCGAAGGCTGGGAAAAACCCCCCCCCCGTTTGCCCTCATCGAGCCAACATTTAAAAAGCGGCACTGGAGCAGTGAGCCCGCTGGGCGGAGGAGGCACTGACCTGGTGGGGGCTGTGTGGTAGGCAGAGGGGGCATCGGAGGCTCCAGGCGGGGGATCTTAGAGCCCACCAGCTCTGTGAGACAGGGGGACACAGGGTCGATTTAAGAAACGGCAGTCCTTATTTACAGTCATGAACTGTGCCTAGAGCAATAAATCAGTCGCAGGGATAGATCAATATCTTCACCATTAACGTGACAAAAAGAAAATGCGGTCTGGACCTTAGACAGCCAGTTCAATATTGTTTGATGGGCTTACCAGGGGGCTTGCTGTCCTCTTTGGGAGACACCTACACAAGAAACAAAATGGACGTGAATAGCTGCTCACATACACAAAACCGAACACGAAATCACTGAAACACACCTAAGCTTTCCGCTTGACCCTGCGTTGACGTAACCACACAACGTTCACACTGATGTTAACAACAACAGAGAGTGTCTGCCTACGCGTGTTGGTGGTGGAGAGCGCACTCACGTGGGGCCTTTTGAGCGGGCGGGGCGGGCTGGCCTGTGGAGAGGGCTTGCTGGGCAGCGATGGGGCCAGGGGGGTGACGGGGACCTGGGCCAGGGCCTGGAGCTGCTGGGGGCTGGGCGAGGAGGAGGAGGAGGAGGAGGAGAGGAGGCTCTTGTCCACCGGCCCGCCACCCGGGGCTTGGGGCATCTGCTGCTTGCCCTGCGAGTACAGATCCAGGATCTGGTGGCAGATATCTGAGGGGCGGGACACGAGAGGAAGGGTGCCGTTAATGTCCGTGTGGGCTAGGGACGTAGACTACGTCGGATGCAGCCCTTCCAAATTCCCGCTGCGGTCTGCCAGCATTCCGGCCTCGCCGGCGGGTAAGGCTATACACGGTAGCTAAGAACGGCTGTGTTAAAAGCTTTCAGAGGGCATTTCTTCTTCACAAACAAACCCACACCGTGCGACCGTTTCAGAGGAACGGGAGAACTGCTGCTTATTTGGGGGACCTGAGCCAACGTAAAATAACTCGGGGAGGGGGCCCCCGGACCCTCACGACGCTCACCTTCCAGCAGCTCCACGGGCACGTCCTGGACAAACTGCTCCCACCAGCGGCGGGCCGACTGCTTGGACGTCCACTCCTGGATGTCGAACTTGCAGAGGCGGCCGGCCAGGTACATGACGGCCACGGCGATGATCTCCGGCTCCCACTGCAGCGACAGCATGGTGCACAGGCTGCAGGGACCCAGGGGGTGAGACGTTAGCGAGGGGTTCGTAAAAAAGGGAACGTCTGCACAATCGCGGCGCTACGCAGGGTTTTGTAGCTGAGGATGCTGTGTAGGCTGAGGAAATGCTTCACTCGAGAGCACGCCTTTCTCACCTGTCGTTCACGAATGTCCAAGCCATCTGCACAAGCTTCTGAACCTTGGTCTTGTCACCTGGGATTAAAAAAAAACACAGGCTTGTTTGGTTTAAATCTGCAGATTGAAAAGAAGTCACGCTGTTCACTGGGTGCTCATCCTGGTCCACGGACCATTCGTCAAGCGGTGAAATAGCCTCACCTTTGAGCTGCTTGGCATAGCGGAGCAGGAACTGATAGGGATGCTCCACCTGCAGGTCAAACTTGATGGTCTGCAACAAGATCCTCTCCAGCACCATCACCTCCTCCTGTGTGAGGACAGTGTGTCATGGAAAACGATGTTACCGCTCACCGGGGCCTAGAGGCTGTCGCGTGTGTAAACACGCTCGCTTTCATTTCAATCCACTTTGACCAGAAGCTCGCTGGCTGCTGAGACAGAGAGGATACGTATGCAGCTTACCTTGGGGTCGTCTCCAAACTGGGCAAACTGCACGTCGTTCAGCAGGCTGCGGGCCGTCCTGATGATGTCTTTGCATTTCTTAGGGGTCTCCTCCACCTTGCCGGCGAGAAACAGACAGCAGCCTCCAGTCACCTGGAACAGAGACAAAGGGCCGGTCCCGTGGGAGCACCAAGAGGATGAGCGACTCGACGCCAACGTGCAGGAGCTCAGTGGGGGTCGGGGAGGGAGACTCATTTACGACTTACGTATCTGGGAAACTGCTTGAACGAATGAAACATGTAGAAGCGATGGAAGTAGATGATGCCCGTTGCCAAGGTGTCATAGTGTCTAGAGGCAGCACTTAAGGAGGACGCTTTCAGGGGATTGTTCTAAGATGCAGAACGATTATGGATTTGACACTATACAGCGTCACAAATCACCCTGCATGTAAATAATGTGCATTATGTGGCAATTCTGAAGATTTGCCTAAGTTGATTGTTCTGTTGTGCTATGTTTCTTAAAAAGCCAGAACACCAAGAAACCCTACTACAACATCCCAAAGAATAAAGAGATGTAGTCAGTGCAACTAAATTAACAGCGCTGCTTAAATTCACACCATACATTGTTTATAGTTTGAAGGATACAATCCCAATCGCGTGCCTACATCGAAAATAAACCTGGCACCCTCTCGTCGGTACCTGGCTTCGATGGCAGGGTCCAGTCCCTCGGACTGGGAAGGGGTATGTGCCAGGTCCTTCTTGTCCCAATACCAGCATGGCTTTATGTGATCCAGACCTGCAGCTGGATTGCAGTTATCTCTGATGTCTTTCATTAACTGGGGGGAAAACGTTTAATTTACAGAATTGACTTTGCAAAATGTGCTAACCTTACTAAGGTCCTTAGCAAGATTACATTTTTTTTTCTAAATGTTGACTTTCATCGTTACACAACATTAGCCATGAGCTAACGCGTAGTCAACGTAGTAAATGACTGTGAGAGAAGGGATGCTGCAAACGCCGTTAGCTATCGCATATCCAACATAAACATAACTAGATATACTTGCTTCTATTTTTTGCCCATCACACTGACTCACCAAGTAAGCTAGCCCAAACTACACCATCACCCAGCCACAAAGTCGGTTAGCTAGTTCAACTACTACGTGACTGTTTCGCTCGCGCAGTCAATAAACAATAAAGCAATGTACCAACATCACAGTAAAATTGGAAAGTCGTTGGTCTCCTGCTCTGCCGATTGGCATACTTCTCAACAAATCATGCGGTCCGAAACGCTACCATTTATGGTAGTTTGAATCCCAGTAAGGTAAACTTCCAATCACAAGACATGATGGGTGGGTTCTGTGTTCATATTTCGACGCCTACTGTAATTCGCGGTCGTGTTTGACAGTTTATTTGACCAATACAAACAGAAGATAAGCTACTCAAGAACTGGTGGATGAGGTTTTGAACCAATTGAAAGTCGGGTATAGCTTGGCACAATTAACAGCCTACCGGCATAGAGGAAAACTCCTTGTTGGTGTGGGCGTCACTCTAGGCGGGCCAATCACGTATCCAAAGAACGCTTCTAGCAACATCAAGTTAGGTTTTACCATCAAACCGTGTGGGAGAAGTGGAGAAGAGGATTGAATTCCAGTTTGACAGAAGAAATTGCTGCTGTCAATTAAAAGGTAACATTGCAATGCTAAATATAACATTTGTCATTAATAAGGTATGTTTATCACTAGTGGATACTATTGTCTTTTGATAGTCCGTGCAATTAACTTTTAGATTCGCACGTCACTTGCAAATTGCATGTCACCATTGGCATTTATTCCAACTAACATGAACGAAAGGGGTTGGCTAACGTGTATTACTTTATCTTTACTACTTTCGTTTGTAAACTCAAAGCTAATTCCCTGTTGCATACAAGCCATAGCATAGCATCCTAACTGGTTATGGCTGAAAGGGGCCCACTGCCGAATGTAGCCAGGCCAGCAAGGGGCCAATTGGATTTCTAGTTTGATGGGCGTGATTCAGCTCGCGGTAGCTTCTTGCTAGCTGCTATCTAAAGTAGCTACACTAGCTTGTTGCACTCCAAGCCATACCTGGATTTGTAAGACCGAGCCACTCATAGTACACTTCCAAGACAGTACTTTTGTACTGTAAACACGCCCATATGCGCCTGTAAGGATAGTTTTGCCAATATTATATGGGAGGCTGGTGGAACTTTTTAACTATCTTTACTAAAATGTTCTTACATTAACATAATAGTAGATTACTTATGTATCTGGCTTTGCCTTTGTAAATCCAGCCAACTTTAGTACCTAATACATTTTTAACCAGCGAAATTCTTGTCAAAGGTTTACTACAATGGTTGTAGTGTTCACAGGTCATCCTCCTGCCAATAACCAAACTTGGAGAAGCCAATTTATTCTGAAAGATGTGGGCTTGGGTGTATGCTCATTTACCAGTGAAGCCATTTTCGATTGTGTTGCTGGTGGACTCATGGCAGCTCATCAAAGTGTCCCAGGCATGTAGTGTTCTAAACTGTTGCAGTGGGTCAGAGCCTGTAACCATTTGAATGGAAGTGACCAGGAGTGGTGCACTGCTTCACAAAGGCTGCTGCACAAAACTTTCCCTTGATGTTAGGTTTTGTGGCACTAAGTAGTGTCGTTACGGCAAGACTTGGTCCAGTGCAGTGTTCATTTGATCCACAATGAACACTTGGCTATATTAATAATTACAGCGATATTGCCTTTTTTGAACTCATTATATGGTGAGCTCTGGACTTCCAAACGCGATCACAGGACTGCGTGTCAGATATCTTTCTGTCAAGTGTCTAGCCTGCATCACCTTGTGTTGGCTCGTCGTGAGACGTCAGTGTTTGCCACCAAGTGCTGCCTATAACATACTTTGTGTAAAAGTAAAGAGTGGATTGGAATTATTAAATTTGAACCACCCCAGACATCATGAGGACAACGTTCCCTTCATATGGCTTTGGGTAAAAATGTAGCCTACATTCTAGGGGGAAATAATCATGGGAACAGTCAAAAAATGTCGACAACATGCTTAATACCGGGTGATATAGGTTCACTTGAAGAATGTGTTGGAGAAAGTAGGAGACTGAATACATAAAAATGGTCACCGCACGGCCTCCAAGAAGGTCCAGCAAGAAGAGCCGTAGAGGGATAGAGAGATGGTGGAGGATACTGTTGGTCTATGGGTAGAGGCAGAGTGAGCGAGGGCGTGGGTTGAGCAAGTGGGGGGTTTAACAGCTGCAGTGGGAGAAGGGGAATGAACTTCAGGCCTACTGCTAAGCTTGAGGCTGGTGGGAACTGGCCTAGTGCTCTGAGGTGTATGTAAGCTGGACATTGACACTTGGTTTATTTTAAGCCGTTATTATTTCTGTTGAAAAGACGTCGGCTTAACACCAACACACGACTTTTAACCTGTGGAAAGCCGCAGTGTGGCATGGCCGGTTTTAACATATAGCCGAGCTCCGCAGCTGTCTGTAGTATGAGAGAAAGCCTTGGTACCACATGCATGTTTAGGTTTAAAGAACACGTGTAGTTCAAGCGTCATACTAATAGTAAGACATTGTAGCATGTCAAACAGTCTAGGCTTAGGGTATAGGGAAATGTTGTCCACACATCTGCAGTGTTTATATGGTTTGTGAGTCATGCTTTTGGGCAGTATTCTAATTATACAAACGCAGCGGTGGTCGCTGCCATGGCAATGTAATTTGTTCTTTTACATAAGAGAACTTGAAAGTTTTTAGCTCCAATATTGAAAGGTAGTTAAAAGGCAATATTCAAAGTTTTTATTTTAATCTTAATAGCCTTGACCTAGAGTATGCATGAGCGAATGTAAGCGTTGCATAATGTATGTGTGTGTGTGACACAAGCTAACTACTACAGTTTTAGTGCACTTAACACCAAAGGGCCTGAATGCTTCTCGTTGGATAATGAAACTGCAAATTCCATTTGGTTAATTAACTACTCTCTATTTGTTGAGTCAACAGTCTCTCAATTTGAACTGTCAATTTCTGTGACAAATTGAACCTTGGCCACCAAGCAACATTTTTTCACATGGTATGCTTGGATATCCTTATGTTTGTAAATTCCAAAGATGAACAACATACTTTTCTATAGCACTATTCTCAAGGAATGCTCAAATTCTAATGGTTTATTAATTTCCTGAACTAGAAGTGAGGGTGGAATTTGGGAAAGGCTCCTGTTGCCAAAGGAACCAAAATATCCTGCCCCCTTAACCTGAGTAGCCTCGCTTGTTTGTCCTCTTGAATGTTTTATTGGGTTTCAAGCTTAGCCAAATCCCTATTTACAAAGCACATGTTTCGGGATGGCGTGGTCTCTTATGCCTTCTTGTGGCTGTTTAGTGGAACTGCATCGAATGCAATGTTCTGCGTGGAGTAGAAAATAAGTAAGCTGGTATTAGCTGATGGTTTACAATGCTAAGCGTCTGTCTGTCCTGACTGAGTTTGCTGCGTATGATGGAGAGGGTTGCACTTTATAATAACTTGCAGTTATTAGACCATCAATAAACTATTATCTCATTATTACTAAATGTGTGATAATGATTTATAAGTAATTTCTAAAAGATGAATTACTGTATTTAGGCAGCAGTAAATTATTAATTGGAAGCTAATCATTATCGTCTGATTAGACAAATAATCAATGCAGAGTAACAGGAAAAAACTTGCAGAAAGCAGACTGAACCTACCACGAATGTGCACTTCATGTCAATGCAAAGTACTCAATCCAAAAAAACGAAACAAAATAACAGTTATTCATCTTTTAGGAGTTATTTCTAGACAGTTATCACACATTGACTCTTAATTAACGTCTAGTGTGATGATCTAACAACTGCTTATTAATGAAAGTTATCATAAAGTGTTGCCATAGAGATTTTTTAAAACGCTGAATCTCATGTATTCTATGGTCTCCAGCCCCTGCCTTGCTCTGCCTGCCCCCCCGCCTGCCTGCCGTCATGGGAAAGAAGAGTCGTGTGAAGACTCAGAAGTCGGGGACCGGAGCCATGGCTGTGGTTTCCCCCAAGGAGATGA
>JAVQIZ010183314.1:0-56123 GCA_036023535.2 Galaxias brevipinnis
GTGTGTGTGTGTGTGTGTGTGTGTGTGTGTGTGTGTGTGTGTGTGTGTGTGTGTGTGTGTTTCTTTGTTTGTAAAGGAGGGGAAGTAGAGCTCTGGGTACATGCACTTTGAAGTCATACACATCTGGCCTGGTTATCTGGAGAGCCTGCCGTGACACACACACACCCATCAGCCAAACACAAACACAAATGGCAGACACATAAATGCACACACTCATGGACAAACACATATTCCTAGGGAACCCATTCTTGTGAGTCATCTTTCTAACACCAGAGAAGTGCAGCATGGTTGCGGTGAGGCGGACCAAAGGCAGCAAGAAATATGCCTAGAAACCAAGACGCATACATCAACATGTACAGAACAAACATTCCACATTCTGTACAGAGACAAAGGCAAACAGACAAGCATATACTGAGCCCAAGACAGCAGGACAACCCTACTCTTTATAAATGAGCAGAGCACTCGGACCACCAAGAAACACAGTGACATAACAATAAGCTCTCGACCTGTACAGAACAAAGGACAAAAGAAAACATTTCTCTGTCTACTGTTTAGTCTACTAGGTAGTCACTGATATATGACACCAGTACCACAAAGTTGATTCATGAATGAATCACGCCAATTTGTCTCTCCCTTTGTTCGGTCATATCTATCTGACTTACCAAAGTCTGTTCCACCTTCAAAAGTCTGCTGGATAGTTTCGCAGGCAGAGCCGTCTCCCAGACAGATTCCACAGCGATCCTCCAGCGCATTGGAGTTGAGGCCATAGTCACAGCCGACCTCCTAAAGTACACAGCGTGAACATTAGCAGTTCAGATCCAATACCCGGACACAGAAAATGATCTCCTGCTTTCAGCTGTCTCATTCTGATGTTTGGATCTGCATCCGAATGCTAGTGCACCTCTCCCTCTTCATGTCTCTATTTCTGTCTCCCTCTCTCTCTCTCTCTCTCTCTCTCTCTCTCTCCCTCTCTGTCTCTCTTACCCATCCACTCTACCTTGCACACTCCGTTGACACATATGTTCCTGGAGTTGTTGTTCATGAAGCAGGGGGTTCCGTCTGTTACCGCGTCCAGCATTCTCTCAGAGAAATGCTCGCTCACTGGACGACAGTGTAGCTCACAGGGGGTCGCTGAGGATGAGGTAAGTAGAGGAGACAGTAAGTAGAGGAGACAGTACCGAAAGTTGTGTTCTCTCTTGAGGCTGGCTGGTATCCTCCAAAGGAAATGTGCATACCGCCCTCTGCTGGCTGATACATTTATGTACAACGCTGATGTTTGCATGCATAAGAATGGTTTGTACGCTTACATGGGCTGGATATTGGAATCCATTTATATAGTTCATTCTGGTAAGGAACTGTGTCAAACTCGCTACAAAGCATTTCTCTGAAGGTGGGTGTGTTCTTCTGGCATGGTTTGGTGTTGCAGGTCCGATATCGCTTCCTCTCCCCGGTGCAGTACTTGCCACCAAACACCGGTCTGATGACAACAGTATGAAAGTAGACCCAATGGTTATGGTTATAGGGGAAAAATGTCATGCAGCATATAAAAAGCCACAGAAAAACTGGGAAAACGTGACAGATTTGGAGTCAGTATTACTTGGGGTTGTTACACTCTCTCACAGCAGACTGTACTCCTGCTCCACAGGTCCTGGAACAGTGGGACCAGGTACCCCACTGTCCCCAGCCTCCACTGACCGTCTCTGGTAGTTTACCCACAATCACACATTCCCCCGAAATACACCACTGAGAGAGGAGATAGGACCATAGTTACATACACATTGTAATGGCAATACTACTTGCAAGTATTATCAAATGATCCAGTTTATCATGAAAGTCTGAGATATGATGCAGCTACATGTGACACAATAAGAGTAAGAAAATGTTCTATTGGCACGGACGATGTCTTAAATGTATTACCTTGGTAGAGTTCATTTGATTTTTTAAATTTTTATTAAGGAATATAACATGCGTGGAAGAAGAGCAAGCAAGCAATAGGTGTCAAATGTAAATTAGCCAAGCAGATCCTTTTGCTATTAGCACATACCGATCACCTTCCAAAAAATAAACTATCACGCTGCACCCAAGCCAGCTTACCTTCTCAGGCCCACAGCGAGTGCCATCTACGGGGGAATCCAATTTGGAGCGGCAAGAGTTGTTCACTGAGCACCACAGGATTTGGCAAACGTTCTAAGAGGGAATACAAAAAGCAAACTAAGCGACTGCGTGTGTGTGCATGTGTGGGAGCGTTTTAGTATCTCGATGTCAGTGTGTGTGTGTGTATGTGTGTGTGTTTCACATACATCAATCTCAGGACAGAAGGTAGCGTTTTGACCATACTGAAGCTGGCACTGGTGGTGTGTTGTGTAGCGGACACCTAGACGTGCCAACGGGGTCGTAAAGTCTCTTTTGGAAGGACGGTCATCCAGACAATGTCCCCAGCCACGACTAGAAGAAAGACAGGAGTGAGATTGAGAGAAAGAAAGAGGATGGGTACCTTTTTTAATCTTTTATTTATGAATAAAGAAAAAGCAGGAAACATTCTGAATAAATATAAACTGTGGCAAGAAAAGCATGTGAAAGACTCACTCCAGGAAGCGTGTAATGTATTCCTTAGAGCAGGTGGACCAGGTTAGAGGGGAGCTGTCATAGATCAGCTGTCTGGACATGATGAAGGGGTGCCGGTCTTTGAGTTCACAGTCGTTCCCCTGGCCATCGTGGTGGATGCCAAAGCTGCATGAACACAGGCATGTGTTAGTGAGAGTAGATACTGCCATCTTCATCGTGCACTGAAGACGTGGGTGAGAGCACACCCATGCACACACCCATACCTATGGCCCATCTCATGGGCAATGGTGAAGGCCACGGGGAGGCCAGTGTCCTCGTTGATGTTGCAGCAGCGGTGTGGTTGGCACAGCCCTGACAGGTGGGACAGACCCAGAGTTTCACAGGGCTGGTTCATGCCGGCACAGAGGTCTGTCCTGGGGAGGTACACACACACACACACACACACATACAGATGCACACACACATCAATACAGTTTATTTAAGTAAAAATTACTTTTCAGGTTTAAACTAAAGCACAACATCCCGATGCACAGTATACATATATTGTGTATCTCATCTACTCAGTCATGAAAAACTCACTAGAATATCATAACATTTGTGTAATGTCTGTGCGAAGCGGTGTGTGTATGTGTGTGTGTGCGTGTCCGTGTGTGTGTGGGAGGCTTGCCTGGTGACTAGTACAGCAACGTCATGGTGAGCAGGGTGTGTGTCACTTTGTGGGTTCAGATTTTTCTGCCAGGCACAGAAACTGGCCAGCGTGGAGTCTGCATGGTAAACAATCTTCAAATCTTTCTGCAACACAGATTAATATCAAACATTTAAATGACATGCTGAAGGACAGAGAAAATATCTTAAACAAACAGCATTGATTTACTGTCACTTTATAAACAACATTATTCCTACTGCTAACAGATTAACATGGGTTTTGAGCACCAGTCGAACCCTAGGAATGGATTTTACCTCGTCACCCTGCAGTAGAATGAGGCGAACCAGAACAATGTGTATGGCGTTCCCAATGCTGGCATCATGAAATATCCCTGCCACCTGTGAACACATAATGTATCCCTTCTATACAAATATGTACTGTACGTCTGCATTATGCAGCCTGAACGAATAATATAACCACAGCTGTCAAAGCCAAGGTCAAAGCCAAAGCCAACAGAGGGTCCTTACCATGTTCATGATGGTGAAGACGTACGACTCTACATTGTCACTGCCGTGGTAGTCAATGAGCTTGGAGTCGGCTACCACCATGGTCTCCACCCATCTCTCCCTGCTAACCGAACGCTTTGAGCGTGGCGAAGCGCCCTCCTTCTGTTGCTCCCGTTCCCATTCCTCCCTCTCTGCCTCGGCTCGCAACAAATCCTCTGGAGAATCTAGAGGGAGGACAGACAGAATGCATCTCCGTCTCCATACACCATGGGTAACAAATCACTAGAAGAGTGGATCGCCTCATTCATTAAAACGGGTAAAACACACTGACCTCTAACACCACAATTGCTAGGGCCGTACCCCGGCTCAGAACTTCGTCTCAGTCGGTGTGTTTTGTTGGGAACTCTGGGATAGACCAAATGGGGCTGTGGGTTTCCTGGCACGTCACCGGGCGAGCCTTTTGCTGGTTCTATGAAGAAGTGTCCCTCTGGCAGGGTGAAGAGCCCTCTCTACATGGAAACACACAAAGAGACAGCACACTACATTCATGTAATTTGATCAGGTTCTCAGTTAATGAAAAACCTAAGTAAGGAGTCCTTGCGGAGATGTAGAAAGACAAAGCTATTTCTATTCCCGCTGGCTCTTTTTGCATGTAAAAATTCCAAATGATTTGTTGCATCGGCAAAATGTTATACTGCAATTATCTTCTTACAATTTCCATTAGAACCCTCTCCTCAAAGGAGCGGCTTGTGTGGAATTCATCATCAGTCAATCATTCCATGCAGAAAAATGGGAGTATCTCTCCTTCCCTGGGGCACATTCTCGTCTCCTGCAGACGTATTATGCTGTTTGTTCCTTAAGTATCCTAAGCATGTTCCTACCAGCAGAGACTATTCTGTCAAATGCACGCACATGAACACGCAAACGTTTACACACACACACACACATGCGCGCGCGCACACACGCACACACAAAGTAATATTCCTGCCCTCACTCCCACCACTCTCTGCAGGTTTTTTTTTGTCAATGTGATTAGGCAGTCATCTACAGAGAAAGAACCGTGTGCGTCTGTCATGTGGCGTGTATGTCCCAACAAGCCCATACTGCACTCAAATAGGTCCCGCTCTGCATCCCTAAACCAACATAGAATGCAAATGAGTGGGTAAAAAGGATATAGCACAGTTTTAGTTATGGTTTGACAAGTACTTAACAAGTCCTAGAGGATTCTTTCTGCTAGATAAAGTATACTATGAAGAGCCTTCCACTAAATGCTAAGATAGGTGTAGACAGTTATGGGGTGGGGAATGCAGATCTCAAAGGACATTGTCTCCTCTTTACTGAAGTGTGTTGTTTTACTCTTTTCCATTTCATTCTGTCAAGTTTATTTAAGGCCTTTATCTTCATAAAAAAACAATCCTTTTCCAGCCAGGTTTCTTTAGCACTCTCGGGAGTTTAGGGCTAGGTTTCTTGTTTCCACATACTCAGTTCAGTGAGTGCACGGTATTACAAAATTGTGATGCATAATGTCTGCATATGGAGGTCATAGAGTGCACCTTTGTCCACTCAGCAGGCATGTTTGGACCTTGTTATGCAAAAGCTTCTGGCATTTAAAAAAGCTCCAAGAAGCTGTCCTAGAATGTTTTTGCCTTTTTAATAAGTTGAAAAATAATTATGGTCAAATATCCCGTACTTCTTAAGATCACAAGGCATTCTTAATTAGAATTACTCCCAGCCAAATTGTTTCTTTATATGGCTCTGGTTATGTGGTTGTTATCTGACCTGAGACGAAGTGAATGTAATGGGAAATATCTATCCTAAACTGACTCTAGAGTATGGATTTGGGCCAAAAGTCCGAGCTGTGGACTCATTCACAAAGCATGCAGGCTCTCCCTCACGTTAAGTTTATTATTGAAGGCCAAACAGCTTTTCGGGGCTAGACATCGACTTTTGGCTCTATGCAAATCCTTGTTTTTTGATTGATTTAATAAACAAATATTTGTTTAACAACTACAGATAGACAAATACAAAATATATATTACAAAAAATATATGTAAGTATTTTTCTCTGTAAAAATGTTCTGTTAAAAGTTAAATTTGACATTTTTTATCATTATATCATTTTGATTTACTTTTAAGATTTGTTGGATCCACTCTTTTGTACAGGCTTCAGCTGTATGCTCTTGACATGTGAGTTCAACTCAAGAGTCCCAAAAGACAAATCCAGGTGGACGAGAAAAAAAATCAGCTCGTCAGGAATGCCAGAGAGAGGCCCTTATAAACATTCAGTCTATCTGCGAATACAGTCTCACTATACAACACTGCTGCATGGGTCAATATTATGGGATTACTTGTGATGATCCTTTTAATTACAATCCACATGCTGACTTTGATGTCCATGCTACCCTACAAGTAACAACATACAACATCAAAGTAGTTGCACAAGGCTTCGTTTTTCACTCAAGGGACTTGAGACCACCTTGAGCAATCGCACTCTGTCTTCCAAGGATTCTGTGATGAGTTCCAAGTTACAAACCCCAAATGTTCTGGCGGCCGCTAACAGTGGCGCACACCCCGTCTCACCTACCACCTCCTCTTGCTGCCGCTTTGTAACCTAGAGGACGCATGTTGGGGGTGTGAGGTACCAGAGCCTGGGGAGGTTATAATAACACAGGTTTGAGCTTCAAATAAAGCAGCCATGTGGTACTTCTTTACTTCTGTTTCCTGCTTCTGTGGGTTTGGGGAAGCAGGCCAACTGGACCGGGGATAAGCTGCTGTAAAGTGGAGCTCTGTCTTTACACAAAAGGTGGGAGGGGGACACATGGTCCTTGTTACTGTCTGCGTTATAATCAACCAATTCTTCTCCCAAAGATTATTTTATATTTTAGGTCAAGTGTAACTTGAACCATAAATGACATGTTCATGGACAGGAAGAATTACATCAATCAGGTGAATTACTTTACCCAATGTATCAGTATTTTCCACCACAACAGCATGACTCGTGATAAGGTAATGTGCCAGAATAATGTGACTGAACTTGCATTTACTTGTTCGTTGTACTGCCTTGGGGCTGCCTTACTAGACACTCCACTGAACAAGCCAAGGCAGAGGTTTAAAAGAAGATTCTCTGCAGAAAAAGACGGCTGTCCACTCTGACTGGTAACAGTCTAATAGCAATGTACATATAAATGTAAGGATACCCTCTGCAAATGCAAGTCAAGGAAATGCATCAGCAATAATTTAGGTTGGGTTCTGTACACTGTCTTACACTAATCACTATGACCACCAAAGGCCTAATTTGTTTGACCAAACTGTAGAAATTCTATACAGGAGCTTGCACACAAAATTAACGGTTAAAGGGTGTCAATTTAGTAACAGAAACCACATTGTGGCTTAAGGCATTCCAGAAGTGTGGGTCTGCTCTGTTGCCTGGGTTGACTCCCGTTCCATGCCAGGCTACGCTCCTTCCGTCATTCCAAAGCTCTCTCAGAGCAGACAAATTAGATGGCAGACAAAGGGTATTAAAGTTACGTATTTCCTAAGCAGTAAGCACATTGAATTCAGGTAACCTACAAACAACAGCAGAACAATGTTTCTGACTTAAGATATTAAAAAGCAACATAAAAGCTTTGTGTCCACAGCCAGTACAATGTTATACATTGGACCGATGTCTCCATCCATGTCCTTGTGGTCACTGACCTCATCAGTGGCTGGCAAAGTCTCCCTCCCACATCTGCCTGGCTCATGTCTTGCTTATAGCAATCCAACTGTTGTGTTAATGACAAACTTTCCTCTAAGGACATTAACTGCTCAGTAGATAGGAATTTTGAGACATGCATATGTGCATAGGGCATACATAGTTGTGTTAGTGTTGCCTAGAAACCCTCCATTAAGTTTTGCTAAATAAGCAGACTGCTGTAGCAAGAACTTGATGTGTTGTTACCTAGTATTTGTGTTTTATGAGTTAGAAAAAAAGTAGGTCAAACAAAAAAGGGTTTACTCCAAACAGAGCTGCCAGTGCATGATGTCAATTTTGTTACAGCAGGCATGTAATTGGCTAGCAGCATATGAGCCACATTTGGACAGTTTTTTAGGCCGAGATGCATTCTTAAAAATAAACATGACTGACAGGTAGGGGGGCAAGACCCTGCAAGAAAGACATTCTTGGTTGGTCAGATTCCCTCAGCAATTCATCACAGTTAAACTGACACGTCTGATCATTTTAGAGGGAATATGTCCTCCTCCTCCACATCCCTTTCCGCTTTAGCCATTTCACATTATGACTGTAAATCCTCAATGTCACCATTATCTGCTAAACAGCTGTTTTATTTAGCTTCGAAGATAAAAAAAAGCTGTTATTTTAATGGCACAGTGGACTTCCATAATTTCCCAACTTTAACTGCATAAAAACTTTATCCTAAAAAAAACATGAAAAAAACATGCACGCATAAAGCAGAGGAAGAAGGAACAAATGAGATACCAACACAGAGGAGAAAGGGGTCTCTCATAGTAGCACATCAGGATTCAGATGCAACAGCCATTTTTATGCCTGCTTGAAATCTTCCTGCAAACAATCTCAGGAAGTCTTTTGAGGGGAAAACTAACAGAGGGGGCACTGTCAGTTTGAAAAAAGGTTTGCTCAGTAGACCGTGACCAGCCTGACCACATACCAGTTTCTCCAACTTGAGGTCTCTCATGTCTTATGAAATACATTTCGCCTAAAAAGTAGGTGCAGGGGACATTTTATTGTATCTGTATTAATGGTTTTATTCTCACCATGTACCTGTTTCTTTTTTATGCACTTTTTTTGTAATGCTGGATTACAATGTGGTGGTTAAGCTGTTTCTGACTCCATTTCAGCCTTTTTTTCATAAGCCCAGTTCCAGTTCGCATTTCTAATTCGTATTTTTGTTTATTTAATATTGCTTGATGGCCAAACGATTATACTACAATTTCCCTCGGGATCAATAAAGTATTTTCCATTTCCATTCCATTCCATAACAATAACATCACCAAAGGAGTAGGCTTTTCTTCTACACAATTTTATTTATTTGACCTGTAGATTTACAGAAGTAAACCTGTATAATATTTACAGTTGTGCCGCTGATTGCTTACCAATCCTTTGCAGGTGCTGAGGGCAGCAATTCCGCGCGCACTTGAATCTGTCACTGTGCCGAAAAGATGGCAGGAATTTCCAATAGTGGAACGATGTTCTGTAATGTTAAGACTCCCGTTACGTTTCTCCAGGATAAAGTCATTTGGAATCAAATGATTGTTGACACTTAGGTTGAAAGTCAACTCGCGTCCTTTGTAGTCAACCTTATAGTAAACGTACTCCACATTTCGCTGTTCACGCTTTCTTCGACAGGCCTCAAAGTTCTGAGACACAGAGTGGGAGATGAATTGTCCATCCACGTCCACTTTAAATGGATGGACCACTGACAGTTCCGACTCATTCTCGAACGGGTGACCTGGAACAAAAAGGCAACTGATAAATAAGGCAATGTAAATAATTGAGGTGTGCTACCTGCATGAAAGTGCAACAATGTAAGGTGTTCCATCAACTGAATTTATGCATACATGCACCGGCAAACCAAAACTCACTGACCTGGTTCGATGAAGTACTGTCCGCCAGTCAATGAATGGCTGGCTGTAAGAACGATAGTTAAACTTAGTAGAAAAGGAACCCGGCTCTCCCGCAGACATCGCATATTTTATCAAACCAAACCCTGAAGAATTATAAATATCCACAGGCATTTGAGTTCTAAATTGCGTTAGAGGCGGTCTAGAGACCCCTTCGTTCCAGCTGCAGCTATTGTCATGATTAGGTAGTGCTTTCATAAAGAGAAACATGCACCGAAGAAGAAGATCGGAAATCATATAACATTGTTAAAGTGTGAAAAGGGGGGGAAGCTTTGCGTTTGCAAAGGAGGGGAGGAGTGTTTCTGGGCCAGTGTCTTGTTTCTTTCCAGGGGCGAGAAAGGAGCATGACTTGCGCTTGCAGCTGCATCACAGCCTGGGAGACAACTAAAACACGCTCTCTTATTACCTCCTTTTGAGACATAGCCTATATCTTTATACGTTAATAATACTATACGTTTGCCAGTGATACGCAGCCTGTCATGTTAGATCAAAACGCTACAATGACTTAACTTTGGCTTAACGCAACAAGCATGACTTCACCTGCTTTTTAAACCATGTCATTAAAATGTAAATAAAACAAACACATGAAAAACAGATATTACCGATAACATTATACAGCATAATATCCTAAAGGACATTGGAAATGAAGCAGACTACTGACAGCAATGTTCTTTTCTACTATGACAGCCAACAATCTATCTTTTTAACCACAACCACCTATCGCGTTACCAATGGTCTATTATTGTATGTCGACTCCGTGACTTCAAAGGACACCTTATAGTAGATTGTTTGCCCCTCAGAAGTTAAGCCTGTCTGGAAAAGGTGGAAAAGATGATGCATGTCAAGAAAGCCTGTGAAAAGCCTGGTGTCTGGTGCAGTGTTTGTGACTGTGACCTGTATGCTGTTGAGTATTATATCAACCTCTAATTGTTTAGGCAATGGGCACATTACCAAACAGAAACACTGACACACTTACACACAGACACACAGACACACACACACACACACACACACACACACACAACAACAACAACAACAACAACAACAGCTACAACTGAACCTCTGCACAGTGTTCCAGCCACCAAAACGAAAGCAAACTGCTGTATCAACTGTACCACTTTTTTAAAGAGACACTATAAACTAAAACTATTTATGTTCTATTTAATAACACCACACCCTGGCAGCTAGGCCTTAACACAGCATCGTTTGGAAGACCAACTTTTAAGATATAAAATGCAAATCGGATGTGGTTGATTGATGTATTGCTGCTCCTGATTTTCTAGTTTCTAGTCTATACCACAATGATAGCATATTTTTTTATAGCAAAGGATTGGATTTGTTTGATTGAACGTTAAACAATTAGTTCTTAATGGGCTTAAAAAGCAGACTACATTTCATGAAACACATCATGGTTGGTATATAATATGACAGTTTGTAGGAAATGCTTTCTTTGTCAGCACTCCAGAATCTGAAATTTGGCTACGTTTCAAACATTCTTGTTGTCTTGCAGTACAGTAACAGTAATGTGCAATGTGTCTGATCTTAGAATGATAAGAACCTTCTCTTCGTGTAGGTTTACACAATGTATCAAGCTTAGCGGACTGCAATACCTCTTCACCCTCATTTTGCCATAGTCATGGTAGGCTATATTGTAATCTAGGAATTGTGTCTAAATTAGACGTTATATGGAAATAAAGCACCTGGATACTTCAACAACAGTGTGATATGGCACTATCATCATTACATAATACATTATCTGGTGAGTTTTTTCAGGACCAATATGAATTCTCGAAGAGAGGTATAGGGCCTACTTTATGCCATAGTGTGTGCACTACTGCTTCTATCCTTTAGGAGTCACTGCTGGCCATGACTTTGAACTTTGGTCTAGAATGCTAGAATGGAGTTCCAACAAAAGAAGTAAAGTACGCGCTCGGTGAAGTATCATTCTTTTCGACGTGTTCGTCGAGTACAGGGTAAAGTAAGTGAGGGCATGGCTGAAGTGTGACAGGTACTGTAAAGTTGACAACGCATGTTGAAAATATAAACTAAAATGGTCTAGTTCTCGACGTTAGGAATGTAAAACAAATCTCGGTTATTGTTGTGTCAGTTGAGATGTATTTGTTAATCAAGTATTGAACCCACCCTAGTAATCAATCACTCTGAACGGAAGCTACGTTGTGTTGTTTTGCGTCTGTGCCTCTCCATCGGGTTGTTGAAATTAAAGTATGAAATGTTATGATATTGCTCGGGTGCTTTATTTTTTTGTTATATATTTTTTTTGTATTTGGTGTATTGAGAACTAGCTCACGTGCTTCTTTCTGTGCCTGTTCTTATACCCAAGTTATTTTTGATGATTTATTTTACTATTTTAAATTATCACCGTAAGAAAACATCAGAAATGTTATAAATATGGCTGTATTGGAATGACTGAACAGCTGTTGCATTTTTTCACCTACTTTTGTTCATCACAGAGTTACCCTGTGCTTCTGTAATGGAGGAATTCTGGGCCTTTGCCCTGTGGGGGCTCAAGATTTGGTTTTACCTCATCGTTGGTCTTATCATGGTGCCAGCAATGTTTGGCTTCTCTTTGGGCATCTCAGAGACCTACATGAGCATCCTCATCAAAACCCTGGAGGTAATTATATATATTGGCCTAGATTATTCTGTCTAGGTTAGTTTGTGGATAATTTTGAAACGCATAGGAGGAATGTAATATTTGTTTAATTCTGCAGTGGGCCACTCTGAGGCTGCAGGTCAGCGCAGAGCAACAGGCACTCAAAGCCTCTCCATCTAATGGTGAGTTGACAAGATTAGGAGGGGATGAGTAGAGTTGGTTGAATTATGATTTCTTCTCTTAACACAGCCTTGTTTTGTCATATCTTGATTGGGAAATATATGGGCTTGCTGTAGAATGTTGCTTGTCTGCCATGCACTTTCATGTCTGGGCGAGTCAGAAATTGTAACCCTACTTGTTTGCAGGAATCAAAAACTCTTGCACGAAATAATTACAACTAATAGCTTAATCGTGTCTTGTTTCTAACAAATGGCTGTTTCTCGTTTTCAGCTTTGCAGGCACTGTTGAATCTTTTCACTCTGACCTAATTTTAAAGCTCTGTTTATGGTGCTCTTCTATTCTCTATCTCTTCAGTGGAGCAGTGCCTGTTTTAGCACCACTCAGTGATAGGCTCAGCTGAGTCACCTGATCTGATTTATAAGGACTGAGAGAGGGACTGCCCTGTCATGAAAAGGCCATTACTCCTGTCCATATCGCTGACATTCAATCAAATCCTTAGTACTCGATCCACTCCAGTGCATAAATTAATCTTCTTATTTTCAGTAAGGATCTAGGGAAAGTTTTTTTTTTCTACTTTCTCCAGAAACAGACAGTGGTTCGATATTGTTAAGACAGTTGATTGGAACCTACATGTTCATATTGTCTGTCCCCTGTACTTTGTCCTATGTTATCAGGTTCAACCCTTCATACCAGGTCTCTTAGACAGGATTACAACTAACTTGAGGAGGGATGTAGACTTGAGTATCTGCTATCTTTTAGCATTGTTCTGCAATTGGCTCACCTCTTGTTATCTGATGGTCTTTTAGATTGTAAAAATAAAAAGACACAGGCCTGGCTTGGTTTGTTTGCTGTTTGTACCATTTTTGAGTTGCTACTGACAGAAACCATTACACAGTGGTTTAGTCGTGTTTTTATTTTATTTACTATACCATTATCAACAACCTTTTGGTGATGTTTCTCAGTTTTCCTTGAAAACATGCATGCTAAGATATTATTTAAATGTGTACTAGAAGTTCCATTCAAGATCACTATCAGCCTTCTGTCTCCAAATGACCCTGCAGATTGAATTAGAGAATTATCCTATCAGATCTCCATCTAGTAAAGTGTAAAAGGACAGTTCATCCTATATCATATAATATTATATCCATATCTTTATGGACTTGGCAATTTTCTAAATTGTATATCCCAGGTCTTATCCAGAGACTTGGCAGCTCTATGGAGAAGGAACTGGGAGAACTTCGTTGCACTCGCATGAAACCAACAGTTGGTGGGGACTTCAGTCTTTGTGATTGTTTCTACTTCTGCCGACAGGGCATTGAGAGCATTGTGGAAGATGAGGTAAAAGCTACCTCGCATGTCGTAAGAGTTGGATAGACGTGACAAAGTTGTTTTAAAAATTGAAGTTCTAGTTTAATCTTTGTATCTATCTTTCCCTGAGGCAAGGTGACACAGCGGTTCACATCAGAAGAGCTGGTCTCATGGAACCTGCTGACTCGCTCCAACAACGACTTTCACTACATCAGTCTGAAGCTGACTTTGGTCTGGGGCCTGGGGGTGTTTATACGATACTGCATTCTGGCCCCTCTCAGGTAGTATTACTTACAGCGCCGCACATCACACTGGCACACTCAAACTCACCTCTGTACAGGATCTCTTCTGTTTCGGGATTTTCATTTCCTGCGTACTTGATTATGTTATTATTTATCATAAAGTAGCACTTATTTAATTTCAGAATAACTCTGGCAACCACAGGCCTGCTCTGGTTGGTAATAGGAACCTCTGCTGTGGGACTACTACCCAACTGGAGGTAATGTTAATCGATACAGCAAACTATGTTTTGAATTAGCCAAACACATTTTTTTTATTCATTAGATCTGATCAATTTAAAACATTTTATGTCTTTACCTGTTTCCAGGTTGAAGAACTGGATCAGTGAGTGGGTTCATGTTATGTGCTACAGAATCTGTGCAAGAGGTCTCTCTGCCACCATCCTCTACCATAACAAGTAAGAAGAAGCTGCCAATGCCCTCTCATAACTGAGTGTGCTGTGGATCAGACAGAATTGTGTGAAATGTCTGTGTTGTGCCTACAGGGAAAACAGGCCCAAGAAAGGAGGAATATGTGTGGCCAATCACACCTCCCCAATTGACATTGTTATCCTCTGCAATGATACATGTTATGCCATGGTAGGGGAGAAGTTCACTCATAATAAAAATTGATCTTGGCCATGATTTTTGATGACAAATTGCAAGTCTTGTGTTGTAACCTTTTTCGGACATTTGTTGTGGAGAACTTCCAAATGTTAGGTTTTTGTATTTTGGCTTATGCCAGAGTGTTCTCTGTTGTAGGTAGGCCAGGTGCATGGTGGTCTGATGGGTGTGGTGCAGAGAGCCATGGTGAGGTCCTGTCCTCACATCTGGTTTGAGAGAGCCGAGATGAAAGATCGGCACCTAGTCACCAAGAGGTCAGTCAGCCATGCCCAATAGTAGTGCAACAGTGCCAAAGCTAAATTGTGGCTGTCATTTTCTGAATATGAATGAATTTAAACACACATACTGGGACACTTCCTCCGTCACGTGTGTCTATTTGTATGGAAACAGACTAGTTGATGCATTCCTGTCTTCAAATGGCATTCCAACATTCCATCATCTTACTCGAATCAAACACGTTAACATGCCTCTGAAGCGTTCCCTATAAAACTTAAATAATTAAATTGGCCTTCAGATATTTATTCATACTTTTCTGATTCATGCCGGTATTTTTTAATTAATGTTTCAGATCTGAAGGTGCACGTAGAAAAATATCAACTGTTACATGTTGGAAGTTGCAGTAGCTATATGTTCTACCTCGATGGTTGGAACTCATCGGTTCCATTTTCAAGGACAGTGTTTGTGCGTGTGTTATTTTACAGATTAAAGGATCATGTGAATGACAAGACAAAGCTTCCCATATTGATATTCCCAGAGGGTAAGAGTTAGAAAGGACCAGACTTGACCAGCAATGTATTTGTTAAAGATGAATGCAACACCAAGATTGGCTTTGTTAGTTCATGCCTGAAGGCATTTATCCATAACATCTTAGAGGTATGTAATTTTTGTTTGGCTCACCCGCTGTGGTCTGATTTTCACCACAGGCACTTGTATCAACAACACATCAGTCATGATGTTTAAAAAGGGAAGTTTTGAAATCGGTGGGACTATATACCCAGTGGCTATCAAGGTAAGCCGTCTTCTGTTTTTATTTCAACGTTTAGGTAGTCTTTAAACGTGCGTAGTATGCTGATTACTATCTTTGCCCTCCATCAGTATGACCCCCAATTTGGAGATGCTTTCTGGAACAGTGCCAAATACAACATGGTCAGCTATCTGCTAAGGATGATGACTAGCTGGGCCATCGTATGTAATGTTTGGTACCTGCCCGCCATGCACCAGCAGGTGTGTATAGCAAGAATGTTTCACTGAATCACAGAGATACACACACACAATAACACACTTAATTTATTCTTGATTATCTCATACCAGGAAGGGGAAGATGCAGTCCAGTTTGCCAACAGAGTGAAGTCTGCCATTGCACACCAGGGGGGGCTAGTGGATCTGTCATGGTGAGACTGTCAAACTTTATTTCTACTTTTCTTTAGTAACTTCTATTTACTTTTTGCGTGTGTTTTGTTCAGTATCTTGACTTGCACCTCCTCTGACAAAAGAGCCCATATCTTTTTAGGACATATTCTAAATAAAGGTAAATAATATGATGCCTATGTGTTTATTTCTACCGTGCCTTTGAATAAAAACAATGTTTCATGTTGTGAAGTTACCTGTAATTTTTTTATAGGGACGGAGGACTGAAGAGGGCCAAGGTGAAAGACACATTTAAGGAGCAGCAGCAGAAACAGTACAGCAATATGGTGGTGGGGGACGACAGCAGCAGCAGCAGCAGTGACTAAATGGACAATCGCTTACCTCTATCGGAAAGTACCAACTGGACATAGTCCTCTTTGCTAGACAACCAGATGCATTGTGTTTACAGACATCTCAGTGCCCTGACTGATGAGTCATGCTGTGGGTATTGACAAAAAGCTAAATCAGAAGAGGAATTTCGCTGCTACAGTTGCTACTGTTTTGACTCTGAATGTTTAAGGAAAGCCAGTATAATCCTCTGGGATTTTGGATTGAATTAATAACACTGTGAATGAGTGCTTTAATTATTCTATAAATATTCTTGGATAATCTTGTACATTGTTTACTATCATGCTCCATTTTCAACAACAATTCAGCATTTCAATTGTGTCCCTCTCAAAGTTTCTCAATAGAATACACATTTACTGCAATGCTTTTGTGTGTTGTGGTAATTTATGAGAGAAGCAGAACAGTCTTGCTAGAAAACAGTTATTTTCACTCAACATTTTGAAAGGTGCATTTTATGTGCCTAAATTGTTTACTGCACAATTGTGATAGAATTTGTTCAAAGAACCTTGTTAACACTGATGAGTTTGAGAGATAACAAGTTAGGGTTAAAAAGGCAAAAACATGAATAGCTGTAGAAGTAAGGGTTTTGCACATAAGGGATACATCATGGTATATGGCTATGGCTAGCTATGAAGCAGTGCATTGTGACAAGGGAAATCATTCCTAGAGAAGAGTACATGTTTTGGACTTTTTCAAACTGTCTTCACTACATTTTCCTGAGGTATCCAAGTCCCCATTCTGGCCATTTTTGTGTTCAAGGTCTGTTCGCGTTGTACCTGGAACAAATTGACAAGATTATTCTGAAATTACATGTTTGACATTCATTAATTAGTTAGAGTTAATTGAACATGCCATTTGCTTTTATCAAATTCTCACCTTCAAACCCAGTGAGATGAAGAGTGGAATCCTGTGCTCCTGAATCCTGACCCTGATCAAACAATAATCATAAAACCACAAGCAGAAATAACCAAAACTGCACTGTAAAATAACTGTCACAACTTAACTCAGGTTTCTAAAGAAAGAGAAGGTACTTACAACTATGGGGCTTTCGTTGAGCCTTTTCTTCCCCATTTGGTTTAATTCCAAATATCTGTTGGTTACATTGACTGAGTCAAATTCTATTGCAACAAAATGAACTGCAAGAGAAGCTTTGCACATCACAACAGTCTCCCACTGGGAGTCCTTGACTGCAAAGCTGTTACTTTTTATTATTAGCAAAGAACAATACAGATTCGGAGTAAATGGGATAATACACAAAGAGAACAATAATAAGAACCAGGTGTATATCACACTAAACAAAACATTATAATACACACAGATATTAAGTGATAGGCTTTTTTAAAACAAATTAGAAAGTAGTTTTACATATTGCTCAACATCCTCCAGGAAAACAACAAAATACGTTTTTTTTATTGCTAAATTTATTTTTATGAATGAAACATTTTGCCAACATCATTATCAATTTCTTGGGTATTTGAATAAACCAAACACCACGTTTTCCCTTAACAATAAAGTAAAAATATTTTTTAAATATGATCAATGACAAATTTGCAAAGGTCTTGCCAGAATTTCTTGGCATGAGAACAGTGCCAAAATGGGTGGGAAACTGGATATTAATCACAAAAAGAGCAGTTTGTGTTTGTCTCATAAATTTCTGCATGTAGTGATTAGTTGGGTAATATTTATCCTTAACCTTATTCACAATTAGTTATTTATGAGGAAGCATCCAGATCGTCTTCCATCATTTACAAACTGATTCCAATACGCCGTGACATATGGAATAGAGACAGCATCTCATTGAAATAGTGCGTATAGCTCTATTATTAATTTGGGGATGTGGTGAGAAACAAATCTGGCCTGGGGAGTCATCTGGGTTGGGGAAAGAAATATATCTGGTTGCAGGAAAATTCCTTAGGGTTTGGGGTTACTGTGAAATTGTATGTTGATAAGAATTCACTGTAAGTGAACAATAAATCTCTGTTCATTGCACAATTGACTCACCAGAACCTAATTCTTCATGAACCCCAGACTGCGAAGCTATCTCAAACTGCCTTGTGTGTCACTACGTCACAAAATATGGAGACCCGCCCAGGCGCACAATTGCACTACTACTAGCAGCGCAGGGACTGAGTCTGCGACTTTATGGATATTGATAATTAACGCTCATAATGTGGAAGTAATATTTACATTAAGAAGAAAGAAAGATTTAGAGGAACTTAGCCTCGGCCTTCCGCCGTAAGGAGTTGTGCAGGTAATCTTTCTAATTGTTAATTTAAAATAACTTCGTAGTTCCTGTTTATCTCCTCATCACTAAGCATTTTTATTTAGGCCAGTTGTCATCTGTTTGCACAGGGATCGTCTATCGAGCTTCCAAAGCCCGAAATTATTATCGATATTTTTTTTTTAACTAGACGAGAGTATCACCCAATATGTTTATCTACGCATCTATATACCAGTTATTATTCTTAATGCTGGTTATTGAAATACTATATATTATCACACACATTCCTCTAGTTTACTCAAAGTCTGTCCATGTTGTACCACTGCACCAGCAATATCCCGATATAAAAACATGTAGACCTATAAAACATTGGATACTGAGTAGATTATTTCATTTCAGTGTTTATTTAATAATACACAAAGTTTTCTCTCAAATTCCACCAACCTTTTCAGATAGGAATCAAAAGGACCGTTTGTTGAAGGTTTAGCCCCCTGAACCTGTTTGACTCCATCTGGTGTCCATGAAATTGATGTATCTATCCCAACATCCACCCTGCCTGTTGCTCCAGAGGATATAGGCATGTCTATAAAACAACTACATTTCAAATGTGATTACATTTATATTCTCGGATTCTGCAGTATGTGCAGGTTGCCCCCTAACGTGGTGTTCAAACTCTTGTCTTGCTGTGTACTGTCCAGCTAGCTAGCTTCTTATCCTGCTCACAAAGGGGTTTGTTTTCGTGTCCATGGCAACAGAACCCTAAATAGCCAAACAAAGTCTGCACAGCCTCAATGCAGTCAAAGAATATATCTTTATGGACAGGACTGTAACATACATGCAACTGTATGGAGCCTATAATTGTGGACATGAGAGTGCAACATGAGTACAACAGTCTGGTGTTTTTTAAGTTTGTTTTAACTATATCAATGGACTAATGCAATTTATTGTGACACCAGGAAACAGGTTTGTATGATGAGCACAGTTTATTCTACTCAGGGACTCATTACACTAGAACAGCAATCAATCAATCCTTTGGGTAAACATACATTGTCCCATACAAAAAACATGTAGCCAGAACCCCTAGGACTCTTCCTTCTCATCTCCATGTGTGATGATGTAGCAGAGTGACTTGTAGTCAATGTTTCCAGCCACATCAATGGGAGCTACAGCAAAAGCCTGGTCAACCTGCAAAGTGTACTTGTGAAATATATTTGGGGAACATTTTTACAAATGAATGAATAAAGAAAAAAATTAAGAAAGAAACCCACCTCTTCTGCTGTGAATTTATCTGCCTGGTGCATCAATAACCGCCTAAATCTTGAGCAAAAAGGGACAGCAAAAATGATTATTGAGAAAATATTATTGACTGTCAATTATTGCATTTTACAATTTTTTGAAGAATTTGGAATGGAAGATGATTAAACCTACTCGTCCTTGTTGACGAAACCTGTTCCATTTGGATCAAATAGTTTAAAGGCAGCAAGGATGGTGTCCTCAGGGTCAGTGCCTTTAAGGAATTAACAATTACAGTAGGATACAATTATATTCATCTCACATCAAGCTGCCTTCTGCACAAATAAAATGTTCTTCAAATGTCATGGTACATTTGATAATGGAAAAGCCTGAAGATGCTGTATATAATATTGTGCATTTAAGTGACTGGAGAAAGTTTATTTTGAAAATGCAGTATAGGGGATGAAGTATCAGCTTAATGGGGAAACCAAGAACCCGTACCATTGAGTTTCTCCCCAAAGAGAGTGAGAAACACAGTAAAGTTGATGGGACCCTTCCCCTCGTTCAACATCTCCTCCAGCTCCTCATCCTTTGTGTTCAGCTTTCCTGAAATTATCACACAAACAGAAATCCTTTTGAAACATTCTCACAGGGATTAAAGTAATATTTTCACATTTATGAATAGAAAAATTATAAAAAGTACCTAGTTGACCATAGGTTTCCCTCAGGTCCTGTTTTGAGATTACACCATCTCTGTTCTGATCAATACAGCCAAAAGCCTAAATAAAGGAATGCAAACACAGTTTACCAAATGAAAACAAACCAAACCATCCATGGGTTTGTATTTTATCTAAGTGGCATAGCAGCAACAAACTCACCTCTTTAAACTCCTGTATCTGAGACTGCTCAAACATGGAGAAGACATTAGAACATGCCTTCTGTGCTCCCCTCTGCCTTTTATTGGCAGCCTTCTTACTAGCCTGAAAAACAAAGAGAAATTACTAACTTGAAGTATGTACCCAACAAAATGCGCTGCCACATCCCGTCATCAATCTTGTTAAAATGTTCTATTTAATCAGCAGGAACACATATTACATGTTGTTTGGATATACTGTAGATTAGGAAAGAGACCACAAGGTAAAGGGGAGAGAATATTAAAAAGACAACCTGGCATTGCTTATAGGTACAAAACTGAACTATTCTCAAGCAGGGGTAATGCCATTAGCTGCACAATCCATTAAGCACTACTTCATGGATTCCTTAAATTTGTTTTATTGCGTGTTGTGTTGTGAAACTTTCAAAGTCACTTAATGAATATTATAGTATAGCAATAATGTATGTTATTCTTAAATATACATTTAAATTATATCAAGGCGACAATTCAATCTTTCCTAGAGCTAACAGATCATTTGATGTTTTTATCTTCATCTTGTGGGCAATTTAACACCATATACTACTTACTATTTAATACAATTAGTTTCCTTTTTTGGGAAGCATAAAGCTTAGCATAGCATCATCCAAGCAGTGATCCTAAGGGAGTAAATATAACTTTTAGAGAAGTGCTGTACTCACCATGTCTGTGTGCTTGTGTGGTGTAGATATTTGCTCCCAGACTAAGTAAGATGTTGAGGAGGGTTTATGTATCACCTTTGTTATCAGCGGCCTTCCTATTATAAGCCTATAGTGGGCACCGTAGTTCCCTACATGGCCATCGCCACTCTCACTCTCTTTGCAGGGGCCTGATAAAAACAGAAGCCTTTAGATTCCTAGGGGCTGGAAAAGGGAGATAAAAAGGGGGAGTGGGAGAAGGTGGGCAGGGTGCCATGAGATAAAGTGACTGAAAAGGGACACTGGACAGGAGAGGGTGTCTGTTACGTGAGATGGATGGAGTAGCCACATGATATCAACGTACGCCAATTTAGTTCAGATATGAATTGGTTGAACTGTATGTTTCATGTAGCTACAAGTCATTGATCCACTGCAGTCATACACAATCAGAAACCATATTGCATGTTACAGCATCTTTATTTACAACATTAAAGCATGTTCATATAAATATTCCATTAGCATTACCATTAGCAACATAACATAAATTAAATGCTAATACATATTGGTCATTGTGTAAACATTACTTTTATAAATACAATACCAAATAAATATTTCCTTTCTCAAACAGACAAACTACAACTAAACAACAATCCCAATTTGCTGTACAATAAGGAGACTATGTCGAAGTAGCATCTATATAGAGAAGTATCATCATAAGGAAAGCTAATCTGCGCAGTTTTCACAGGTATTATATCAGAGTACAAGCTATAAAACATCTGATATTTACGTCACCTGGGTTCTCACTCCACTGTTACCATGTACACATTAGCCTAATGATTTACACCGGATGTTATGTATGCTGTTGGGTTATATTTAGAATTCATGTTAAAAAGTGCATGCCATGATCACAACAAAAATAGTCTATTACAAAATGTACTACATGTTGTGGTGTAATAATCTGTAATAATAAGTGGAGAGAGCCGCCATACACACACTGCACCTCTCACCCGATGTTAATTAATGCCATGCCAGCAAAACCCCGGTCATTAAGCAGTAATTTGGCCTCCCAGGAGGAGGAATCCGTCACACATCAGAGTTTAGACAGTTCTGCCTCTGTCTCTCCCTACCAGTTGGAGGCTGCTGTGGACACTTTACTGTGTCAGCATGGAAGCTGCCATCTTACAGGCAACTGCTGAGATCAGAGCTGCCCCGCGTCCACTGCCCTCCTCGGATTGGATGAAGGTGATTTCACAGTGAGGTGACAAATCCCTGACGATCTTGTGGAACCTATCCTGGAAACTGGAGAGGCAAACAGACGTTTTAGAATTGAATATTGCTCATTGTTCCCTCATTCACTTGCTCCCACAGGCCCTCCATCCCACATTGCCTCCCACCTTCGCCCTTTTCCTCACCATGGGTGCAGTTTGTAGACCGACCCATCAACGCCCACAGTGATCTTCAGAGCCTCCTGGCAGCGAGACTCTCTTATTCTGTTGATTACACCAGCCAGCCCTGCCCCACACATGTGAGCTGAGCGAGTAGACACGCTCTCACAGACCAGGCGCACAATGTCACAGTCCAGCTCTGACGGCAGCACGCCCAGCGTTGAGAGGATGTTGTAGATTTGCTTCCTGTCCCCAGAGTCACTAACACACAGAAAGGGAAAGAGATATGTCAAATAAAAGGCACGGAAAGTAAAAGCTGTACATGATGGCTATAACCTTGCTAGTCTTACCTCTCTATCTGTGAGACGTAGCGAGTCTCCAAGCTGCCACGGGTCTTTAGAAGGTCGGAGGCTTCGCCATTAAAAAGCAGGTTCTCATTGACCAACTTCAGCAGCACGAGTCGCACCAACTCTCCCATGTACTTCCCACTGATCAACTTCTCATAGCTGCAGGTAGAAAGGTGGAGGGGGAGAGGAGAGAATGAATGAATGAATGAATGAAGGCGAAAAGGGGAAGAAAGAGAGAAGTGCGTCACAAAGCATGTGTGCCGACATGATGGGCAAGAGAGAGGCAGGGGAAACGGATATCTGAGCAATAGAGCTAAAAGGGGCTGAGAGAGAGGCTCAGCTCAGCGGTTGCCTGTGTGAGAGGGGTGTCTCTATGAACGGTAAACAGTCATTAGGCCCTGCGAGCACCCGCAAGTGCTGCAGAAAGAGGTAATTAATCTGACCACCCCTCCACCCTCCGACCGACCGCTGACGTAAAAAGACTCTGACCACTCAAATACACAGACAGGAAAAACTACTGGTTACTTCGCAACCAAACCAAGCTCGCTGGTGAGAGTCAGCTGAGAGAGGGGCACGTTTTCTTGCTCACCTGCGTGTGACATGGAATGTACTCTTAACTTTAATCCAGTGCAAGCTATCAATATATAAACACAACTTCAAAACAGATGTGTCCTTTCCCTATTTGCAATGGGAACCTTAACTTTGTAATTCATGGTAGAGTACTCACAGCTGCTTTCGCGGGTTGAGGGAGGTCTCATCTACCACCCTGTCATACTCCAGCCTGAACTCCTCCAGCTCTCCGTTATTCCCAAAGGCCCCCCACTCAGTGTTCACACACATCCTGCCCTCCTCGCCTTCCACAAGCTCCACTGTACACATCTCCTCCATGTAGCATGCATTACAGCCAGTGCCTGGAAACAAAAATATGTATTAAAAAGGGTTTGTGTCGTTCTCTCTGTGTGTGGGTGGGTGGGTGGGTGTTGCTTTGTTTTATCTGTGAGTGGTTACTCACCAACAATCATTCCCACTTCACAGCTGCGGTCCTCATAGTAACAGGAGATCATGGTTGCGACTGTATCATTCACCATGGCGACCACATCCATTTCAAAGTCCTGAACATGATTGGGACATCAGGTTAGGATTCAGTCACTTTATTTTGGAGGTCAAATTGTACTACACAGTACAAAGTCATTATTTATCTAACACATGGGTGTGTCAACACAGATCAGTCAAACATACCCCTCTTCTCTTGATAGCGTCTCTAAGTAGGCCAACAACATTGTTCCCCTCAGCCCCTGACGCCTTGAAACCTTTGGTCCAGTTTATTAGGATACCCTGTGACACAAATAAAAACTTTTCAGAAAGGTTCATAGAGAGATTGAATAATATGACAACAATCGTGCTGTTGTATACAAGTTGCGTCTTGTAGTTCAGTTCATTGTCTTTAATGTTGCAAAAATCACATAATTAGTCCTATACTATTATCCCAAAGTACCTTGTCAATATCCTCGTGTCGTACAGGGAAGGAGAAGGTAAAGCCCAGAGGAAGCTTCCTGTGTTTGATGTGATGTCTGTCCAGGAAGTCTGAGATACATTCTGAAATGTAGTCAAAAAGCTGCAAAGAGATATAAAGCAAGAGTGGTAAAATGTTAAAGCTGAGTGTTTAGAAATAAATCATTTTAATGTAGGTTATCTTTGTCAATACTCATAGTAAACCTATGTACGCTATTAGGCACTCACCATTTCAGCAGTTCCAGTCATGGCGTCTTCAGGGATTGAATACATTTGATGCTTTGTCTCAACCTTCCAGCCTCTATTTTCATCATCACCAACCTTCACCAACATCACACGGAAGTTAGTGCCACCAAGGTCCAGGGCCAGGAAATCGCCCACCTCTGACAAAACAAACAGGAATAAGCACTATGGTTGTAAACAAGGCACTTTCCCTCAAACTAATGATACGGAATCGAAGAGAAATTTTCAATTGAAAAGCAGAGAAGGTCATCTCTTCCAGCAGTGGGGATTACTAACCTGATCCTTCTGGGGTGGAGCAGACATAGGTAGGAAGCATTTTGACACTGGCTTGTTCGTGAGTCTCTATACGCAGACCTCTGTCCATCTCTCGCTGCATCCGCTTCATCACTTCATTGAGTTCCTCCTTGTTCAGTCTGAACTCTGACAGGATCTGATCCACCTGAGAGACAGAAGAGTGGAACAGTTGTTAGACCATACCAATAGATCATGGTGACATTTGTGTTGCTTGAGGCTGGGATATTGAATTTGTGGCATTGTTCATAGTTATTAAACGCTAATCCTGTTCTGATACATTGTCAAGCATATTGTGAAAAGGTAACAATATAATAAAATATTACTAGCAGTGGAGAAGGGGGGCATTGTAAAAGCAGACAATTAAAGCAGAACAAAATATGAAAAGTTAGATAAAGAAGGTTGCAAGATAAAAGCAAATGCTGTAATTTATCACTTTATTTATTCTCAGACTCATCAAATTAAAAGGGTCAGACATATAATAGACAAAGCAACAAAACCCCACTCAAGACTAAAAGTTCCCCTCACAAGTTATTGCTTTTAACAAGAGAGGACTACATTCAGATTTAACATCTGAGACATAGCACCTCACCTAGAACATCTTCTCACAACATTCAGAAGTCCTATCCCTCTAGGATAGGATGAAAAGTAACATAATCAAGGCACATGCCTGATGTTAGTAATATTTAATTAGAGAATGAGCAGTGCTCAGTGTGCCTTACCAGGAGGACTCTCTCTACCACAGCGCTGTGGTTGAAAGGCATCTTCAACATCTTGTTCTCGTTAGGAATGAAACACAGAGTTTTCTTGCTCTTTCTAAATGAGCCTGTCTGTGTGTATCTAGGTGTATGGTGAGTGCAGAGCCAGTGAAATGTGAATACCACTGAATGAAGACCGTAACTGCTTTTATGCCCAGTTAATGTGGGATGTCCAAAAATGACGGTGGCCTCTGTAAACACACAAACTCCCATCCTCTCTTAATACTCACCCCATCTGGTCATGGAGGTATACACCCAGATAAACAAACATATGCACCTGAACACGTGCTATTGCCTGAGTTCATATGATGCAATTTTGAATTGTTGCAAAACTATTCACACATAACCAAATAATGAGTGGATAACGCCATATTCACATAGATTGGCATTGTGCTTTTCAAATCTGGTCAGTTACATTTTCCTCTTGTATATTGTAAAAGTGCTGAGCCCTTTCCAGTCTTATTACATGTCACATGACCTTTCACCTTGCAGGACATAGCAATATGTGGAAGATATCTATTTTTAGGCAGTATGTGTTCAGTTATTCAACTTCTAATTTAAATGATGGTTCTCAGGTTAACATGTAGTTTACTATATGAAAACCTTTGTAGTGTTTTCAGTAGTTTCATTACTTTTTTCTTCTCTGAAAATGATCTCGCTTTATCACTCAAGCAGACTAATCAAAGATGTTTTGAGTCCTTCTGATTTCACATCTGCACAGAAATGTTTTTTAAAGGTTGATGCTGTGAAATGTATTATAAGTAGTTTAGTGTATCAAGCTGCTTTTAATAATTTGTGTTGCAGTTAAAATAATTACAATTCGAAGTTTCCCAAACATTGGAGATCTGCCCTCTTGGGGTTGACTGTAACCATCTAATGGTCTGTTTAGGAAGGAAATCATATTTACAGCAGAAATTAACAGATTTTATAACTGAATTAATCCCTTAAATGTAAAAAAAAGAAGGGGGGGGGGCAGGGGTCAAGTTAAATCATTAGTGAAATTATCTCTGCCAGACATGCCTTTCTAAATTTAGCCCACTCATGGGTGAATGACCCCTTATATCAATAATGCAATGCTGCAAGTGAAAGTCACCATGCTTTTTTCTATGACTGGCTTATCAGTAGATGTGACCTCTGATTCTATGCTAAGCACAGAAGTTCTAAAAATGGCTCTGTGAGCCTCTCGTCTGCCCCAGTGCCCTGACCACAGACAAACAAAGTAAACCAACTAGCGACCCTGACCTGAAGAGCACAAAGTAATGCACTCAACATTAGCTTTGGCATAAGATATGCACCCATGGCGTTCTACACTTAAAGAGCTGAGTTTAATACATTCACCAGCCTCATGTGCTTGACCCTGACATATTGAGGCAACAAGTCATCTATGAACTGAATGGCATGGCCTCTATGTAAGAGACTGAATAGTGTATGTACAAGTAAGCTAAACATAGCAATCACTTTTATTTCACTTTGTTACCTCCCCACTGTCTATCTACAGAAGTGTCTATCATTCCTGAGCTAGTGGTTGTCCAGATATGATTTCTAGTTAAACAATCTCTTGTGAGCTCTCATATTGGAGCTTGATAAGCTTCCTTCCCTCAATATTGCCTCAATTCATCCTAATTCTTCTTTACAGAGATCAGACCATCGAGTGCACAATGCAATTAAACAAATAAAACCCTTTATTTTTGGACATTTTACTAATAGTCATTCAGAAACCACAGTTTGAAACTATGCTTATGTATACTGTACTTACAAGTTACATTTTGCTTAACTTCAGGTAACAGTGACCAATTTGCAACAATACTTGAATAAACAGCAATTGCAATCTCTGCAGACACAAATTCACCAACATATACCATATAATATTCACATATATATAATCTCTTATCCTACCTTTTCTAATCTGTGAGGATCCATGTTATACATTTCCCGGCAATCATGGGTGCTGTTTTCCAAGAAAACGTTAAGAGTCAAAGAGTTAAAGTAGCTTAGTGGTTTTTTTCTTTATAATTCTACATGGTGCTCTTCAGCAGAAGCCAAGTAAACCGGCCTTATGTAGAAAGGACGTTTTACTCCTTATTCACACAAAGTATCAGTGATCGTAAGTAATGCAGCCTATTTAACCTATCCAATAAACTGGTTGTCCAGACATCTTGGCTGACGTTAACTCCTAATGTCAACAGGTTGGTTACTTGTTATTTTGAAGAATAACAGAATCAGGGTAAAATCCACTCAAGGTTCTTCACTCTTGTAAATCCATGAAGCAATCAGTTCACATTACCCAAGGTATACTCTACATAAAGGCTTGTTGAGATACTGTATGCAATGGAAATCAGGTTTAACAGTTATACCTATCTATAATCTGAAATAAATCATAGAAATTGTTTAAATGTAACAATCTATCTGCGCAAAGACAGCAGCATGCAACACAGTCTAAGCCTAATTTGTTTTCTCAAATTGGTGGTAACTAAGGCTTGGTTCTAGGAAAGAAATTAAACATTTATAGTCCTGCCACAGCCACACAGTCAACAGATGCGTCCTGAAGCCTCTTTAAGCCTTTGCATGTCAAATCCGTTGCCTTGGAAATTAATTCATCTGAACACTTCTGGTATGGAAAACACTTAGCACTAAGGTAAGTGGCCAGGAAGATTTGTTAAATGGAGCAAAATTACTTAGGACAACATCGAATAATGGTGGCATATATGTGATGATAATTAGGGCATGCCGCATGACCCAACCAGAGAGTGGGTCAAAACAGACTTTATAATAACATACATTTTTGGACCTGAAGTCAATAAGCTGAGGTGGCATCACGATATAACTAGCTAGGTGAAAGTAAACAAGGTATCTTCTTAGTATTACATAATGTCAGCATTCTGAATAAATTCCAATGACAAATGCCTTTTGCTTTACTCCTTTTTTATTACACACTTTATTTTACATTAGGTATCCTTAACTTCCCAGAGCTAAAATCCCCCACCGTTTGCTTAGTATAATTATTTTACCTGTTGCAAAGAAGAGATTCAGAATGCTGGTGATCACTGCATCTTGCTAGCCTGATCAACGAATATACTCCAATGTTGCGTCTCAATATCCTACCATAAAAGCCAGAAAAAATATTTAGTATGTCACAATGCATGGCCGTGCAGTAGAATATGCCAAAATACATGCAGTCCATACTTTGCAAGTGCACCTGATACCTACTTAAAGAAAAAAGTAGTAGTATGCGATTTGAGAAGCACCAAGCGTATGATTTTCTCTTCCCGATTTAATGAGGCACTTTCCTGTACCATAAAGCAATTCGTTTTCGCAGATTGTAACCTGTGACAGACAGAATGCCAGATTTCAAGAGGACTGACCTAAACGGCGATTTTTTTCATTCTCCCATAGATATTACAATGTGCAAACTGTAGAAAGGTACTGATATATTTATTTTTTAAAAAGTGCATTTATAGTCGCTTTAAGGGACACAGTCAGGGATAGAAATTAGAATTGAGTTACCTTACTATTCAAACTCCAGGTCAGTAGGTGGCGGTAATGCTCCAAAAGTTGGTTACCAACTGCCAACAAAAATTCAAAGAAGTTTAGGTTTCAACCGGAAATGTCATTTTATCGTATCTTTCATTAGTCGTGACGTGGGCGTTGTTTCTTGCTAGCTTACTTGATTCTTTTAATGCTCTCTGTTGGACTAAATAAACCCTTCTATCTTGGAACAACTATCAAATATTTTTGGAGCGGTGAAAAGTGAACCCTAACAAAGTTTACGTGGCGTGCAAGTAAGCTAACCTTTGCTTTGCTAACTGGTCATCTAACGTTCGGTCGGCTTTCTCTGTCATCATCTTTAATTTGCTGAAGACTTAAGTTTAGTAAGTTAGCCTCAGCCTTAGCTTGTTCGTATGAACCATGCCAACGATATATCTTGCTTACAACGTTACTTAGAATAACACAACTAGTTCCCCAATTATTGGGCAAATTTGCTAGCAGGGAGTATCTGGATGATTTATCTTCACGTTGTGCCAAACGGGCACTGCACTTGAAAATGACTGAGCAAGTTTGGAGAAGGCGGAGTGCGTTTTTTTAATTAAGATTAAAAAAAATTATGGTCGGAGCCAGGGCGCTTATTTGTTTGTTTTTGTGTTTGTCTGTTTCAACCATTCCAAACATCCTTCATCGGGCGTGGTGGTGCGGCGATTTAGAGGTTGGGATTTCGACGGTACTGGTGGTGAAATACTGCACAAATTAATTAACGAACACTATGGGCGCAGACATAATCTACATTAACTTTAATAATAATAATAATAATAATAATATGTAATAATAATCCCCCGAAATCTTAGTTTGGTTGACATGTTTGCCCGCCACATTGTATGCAATACAGATGGCAGTGTGACCCAACGAGTCACTCACATACACATAGTACCTTTTAAGTATGTGAGTGACTGACATTGCGAGGTCGTGTTATTCTAAACCTGCCTGGTAGTGGTAGCTAGCATCGTCTCGTGTGTGTGTTTTGTTTTCCAGATCTGTCAAACTAACTGCCCACAGTGACTCCAGACTTTGGTCACGATGAAGCTTTACAGCCTCAGCATCCTTAACAAAGGGGCAACTAAAGCTAATCTACTTAAAGCAGCTTACGACCTCACATCTTTCAGCTTCTTTCAGCGTTCCAGGTTAGTAAACTAGTATTTCAGTCTTATTCTTAATTTTTTTGATGACATGATTTTAAGGTGATGATATAGCTAATCTGGAAATAAGTGTACTTGTTGAAACAATTTTAGATCAAATTATTCTTTTATTATTGATTATTTCTGTGGTATTTAGTAGCCTAACTGTATTTTGCTATTTTAGTCACACCCAATGTAAACCCCACCACATAGCCGTCATTATTGTGTACTTGTTTTATAGTGGTTGGGTGTTGTTTTCACAGTGTCCAAGAGTTTATGACATTTACCAGCTCCTTGATTGTAGAGCGAACTGCACATGGAAGCCGAGCTTCTGTGAAAGAACAGGGTATGGGGTTTTATTAACTCATATAAAATGTTGATGTACATTATTCTGTGCCTCCGTTTAAAGATTTCCCTGTTGTTTTCCCTACTTTCAGAGTACCTATGCCATGTATATGTGAGGAATGACAACTTGGGTGCAGTGGTAATAGCAGATAATGAATACCCACAGAGAGTTGCTTTTACACTACTAGACAAGGTAAGGGGATATAAGTGTATTGTCTAATAACATGTTTGACTTATGATTCACATTGTTTTGCAGCAATACTGTATTTGTGTTTAAAGTGTGGGTAAATTAAGTGGCTGTTTGATTCTCCAGGTATTAGAAGAGTTCTCAAGGCAAGTGGATAGTATAGACTGGCCCTCCGGTAGCCCAGAAACCATTAACTACAAAGCCTTGGATATTCACCTCGCCAAATACCAGGTATTCTGTATTAGGTGTTCACATACCAAGTTAATTAAAATTGGTATTCCTAAAAGAAGTATATATTGAAAGCAAATTGAATTTCCATCTTTATTTGGAATAGATTGTTTCTGCTATATTTGATATATAGTGTCTGACAGCCTCTCTGTTTCTGCTCAGAATCCAAAAGAAGCAGATGCTATGACCAAAGTGCAGGCTGAGCTGGACGAGACTAAAATCATTCTGGTGAGACGTTAGCTTATATAATGGCATGATTCTCCCAGGATGCTTTAACTGGTTATATAACTTGATGTCACGGAGCCACCTTGGCATTGTGATAGTCAACGACTTGATTTTTAAACAAATGTTAATTTGGTTGTGCATCAGTTCTGAAAATGTTTGCTCCACAGCACAACACTATGGAGAGTTTGTTGGAGAGAGGGGAAAAGCTGGATGATCTGGTGGCCAAGTCTGAACACTTAGGGAACCAGTCCAAAGCCTTCTATAAGACTGTAAGTATTGAGGTCTAAACACTAATTTCATTTAACAGACATGTGACATTGCTAAACGAGTAATGGTGTATTTAATGGTTGGGTCCTTTTTTTATCCCATACAGGCAAGGAAGCAGAACTCCTGCTGTGAGATTATGTGATGCTCTGTCACATTGGACACTTCTCTTGGCCTTCCTTCTCTTACTACTACTAACATCATGCATCAGCCTCCAGGTCTCAGCACCGAGGACAGAATGGATTCCATGCTCCTTCCAGGATTTGGCATCAGAATAGAACCGAATGACAAGGGTGGGGGTTTATGGGTGGGATCATGATCTCTGAAATGTGTGCATTCTCACTAATGGAAGCTGCAGGTTGAAAAAATGACTTGCTAGACATTGTTTTAAAGGCTACAATTATTTGAGATGGTTCAATACCAGCTATGAACATTCTATGGTGATGTATCTGACGGTTTGTTGTCAACATGTTAAAAAAAACATTTTCTGGTAAGATTGTATGGATTCCTTTCCATGACTTTGACTTTCTGGAAATGTTACAATGCTTATTGTGTCTTTGCTTGTTTTAAGGCAATCCTGACTATCTCATGTCTCCTCTGTATCTACTGACCTGAAGATGACACGCCTGGAAGTCAGGCACTTGCTGTTGTTTAAAGTTCTATTTCCTCCAGACCATTAGGTGGTTCTTATCATCATGTAGTGTATCAAAGCCTTTCGGGAGTATTGAAGTAGTGATTGAAGGTACTGTCATGCAAGCAGTGAAAGCTAATCAGTTGCTGTTAGGTGCATGGGCCTGTGGCTAATTCAACGTTACTTAATCCTTTTCCATACAATTTGTCTGGATTAGGACACATTTTTGGCATTTTGAACAATTCAATGGTGTGAACAATTGAAAACATTCCGAGTTTGAACATATTTATTTGATTAATAGTGTGACACAAGCTGCCAAGCTTTGATCATCTTCTGTTGGGAAACTGAGTTGTGATTCTTGGGCAAAAATATATTTATTAGATCAAGCCTTATTGCTGTATAGCTTTCTCCTTTTTTATGTAGACTAACCGGGGAAAAACATGTAGTTCAAGTGATAGGTCTGTTATAATCAATGCCGCCTCTTCTGATGATTAGAAAACGATGAACTCTGGCTTCCCCATGTTTGATTATCACATTCACTTAGTTTTTGTATGGTTTGGTGTTCTGGTCTACATTTCAGGGTTGTTGTTTTTTTTATCATGTCAAAGGTCACATTCTGCATGACACTCCTATTATCCTGTTATTATAAACTGCTTACATTGGACACCAGCTGATTTCGTGTGAACAGGTGACTACAGTGTTCCCAATCAATACTAGTAGAAAAATGTTGATCCATTTACGATATGCCTTTGGTATACTATTTTAGATGTATTGCTGCTTTAGTTTTGGCTGAGTGATTGAGTTTTGCGTGTGGTGATTTGTGTGTGAATTGTTGCTATTGCTTCACTGCACAAACGTCTGTGCAATAGTTATCAGATTATGTCTCAGCTGTGTTAAAAGTGGACACCATTACCTTCTGTGTAAAGGTATCATTGTCAATTATGAAAACTCCATGTTCATTCTGAGTAAGTGTCGATGCGAAGCAATGATCACGGGTAGTGAGCAGTTGTCTGAAATGTATACGTTGGTATTATTAATGTAAAGGTTTGTAATGTTGTGCTAAATTTAAAGTCACTTGAATATTTAGAAATTGTTATCTTTTTACAATTCCTTCAATCTTACATCCCCCACTTAACTGCCACACAAATGTAATGCAGTAACATTTGTTTTTAAACGTTGTCGCTGCAACACGAACTGTTTACACACTTATGTTTACATATGTCATCTTGCCTAGACAGATAAGACAAATGAGTGACGTATCGTCAACTAGAATTCAGTTTGTAGGTATTTATTAAGGTTTAGTCACAGCTGCTACAGGAAAGACAGCTGTGCAATGATTGAAGCCCTGTAGTGCAAAGACAAAGTAGCACGCGCGCATAAATAAATCCTGGGTTCGCCCCTCCCTCTCCGCCCCCTAAAAACTGGAGAAGTCAGCTGGTGGAAATATGTTAGATAGAGATGTGTACACGAGCTGTGGTTGTTCGTTGTAGCACGAGAACCTGCACGTTCTGAATGCCCGAACTGAGTTAGAGACGATTTCCTACGCTGGTCGAGCGATGGGAACGGATCGAAGGTAAGGCAAAACAATGGGTTTTGTTGCATGATATACTCACTGGCAAAAGGTCGGACTATCGAAGTGGCCTACCGCCGAAAAGATAAACTTTAGGGCTGCGTGGCCCGATCGCACCTGAGGCTGATATATAGTGACCAATAAAAGTAGGCCTACAGTTCTTGCATGAAGTTAACGGGCCTTGTTTTGCAAAGTATTTGTAAACTCAGGGTTATTTATTACTTGTGTCCAAGCAGCGTCACTTGCAACTAGGCTACAGTTGTTTTTGTCTTTAGATGGCTGTCCCAGAGCAAGATGGGCACATATTTACAACAAATCAAAGTAATGGTAAGTGTTGGGTGTATGGATTGCATTGTCAGTGCACAAACACACAGTCCTACCCAAATTAAATTCTCCCTCTGCTGATGAATATATTATTTTTTGATGTCACACTTCCTCAAACAGTACAGCAAATAAATGCCATTTGATTCTAAATAAATGTGTGCTTTTGTTTAAGGTTCCCTTTCTGCAACCCCACCCCACACAGAGGACTTCCCCGGCAACGGGATCATTCCTGGTGAGCAGCACCTACAATGCAGGAAATGTATTTGTACATTTTTACACACTCAAAAATCTACATACTGTACCTACTCTCTGCAAAGATTATGTGGGTTATCGAGATAACATATGTTTGTATTTCTAGGTGCCATTGCAGCTGCAGTGTTTATCAGTTTTTTACTGGCTCTCTATGCAGGCTTGTGGAGGTGCATGGTCTCACCACCCAAAAGGTAAGAATCTGACACCTTCTAACCGCCCAAAAGGTAAGAATCTGACACTCATCAAGAGGTTTAAGACATGTTATAAAGCCAAGTTTGAGAAACACTTAAATACTCTAATAGTATTATGTAAATGTATTAACACAGACCAACTAGCTACACTGGTTTGTATGTCTTAGAAGTCACAAGATACTCGTTGAATGAATAATCAATATCTGTTCAAATGCTCTTAGTTGAAACCTCAGATGATAAAAAGTGAAAGACTGGTCTGTCATAATCAGAAGTCTTACTCTGTATTTCTGACATTTATTCTTAAAAAAAACATTTACATTGTTACTTTTGATTTGAATTCCTTATGAATGTTCCTCTGACAGATTTTTATTGTTTTAGGAAAAAGAGAAGAGTGAGGGTTCATGAACAGAGGACGACTGTCTGAGGTATCCCAATGCCTACTAGATCTGTTTTAAGATTTTGGATTGCGTTAGGGGATGCTTTATTTCTAACCAGTGTAGTCACCTGCACAAGGAAGTGGATTTTCCAAAGCTGATTCAAACGATGCAGACATTAAATGGAGAGATCCTTGGTAGTTTAACAGGGAGAGATTAATCGAAAACTATCTTGTGTCTGTAATTTGTAGCAAAGTAGCCGGTGACGCGGTTGCCTGGTTGGACCATTGTTTTCTGTCCCTGTCTGTGGTTAGATTAGATCCAACTATGAAGTCTACTACTGAGAGATGAGACAGTTGTGTAGTCTCTGGGTTTTTATAAGTCTGCGCTGTGGTAATGTACTGTGTAACATATATATTCTGTCATAATTTATGTCCAGAATATTAAAACTGTTGTGATTGCTGTCTAAATAAACATTATGCTCTTTTTGGCTTTGACATGCACAGCCTTCGTGGCTTTGGTAAGTTTTGATTAAATGGGTGGTAGTAAGAGAACTAAGTGAACATATGGACAACCAAAGCAGTATCAGCCTGCTACCAACATGGGGAGCAGTTCAACAAAGGCAACTTTGAAAATCTAGTAATTTGTTACTACCACCACGATCACCTCACAATGTTATTTTCACAGGTTTTTATATCACTTAATTGAAAATATCAGCTCCTGCTTAAAATCAAAATGTTCACACTGCATTGAACAAATATTTTACTCACAGAAAATCATTATTCATTAAATCCTGTATTGCATGTTAGACCGTAAAGTATACAGTTGTATATAAGTTGGATATACACAGACCCTAATGGCTTTCATTTGCAAATCTTAATTTGAGATCAATGCTAAAAGGAAGTTGGAAAAAATTTATACGACTTGCAATTTTGCAACCTCAGAGGTTTGTGGTTAGAATCAGAGGAAGAAGAGATATGTAGTGGAAAAACCAAATGAAGAAACATGGCCCCACCAACCAAACTGTTCAAAACAGTGTTGACATGACACCCAAACACCGATAGAGAATATGGACTAATTTACACTATATGGACATATTTACATTGCATGCATCATCCCATTTATTTTTTGATAAAACATGAAAAATGGCAAGTGCTCGGGGACAAAACAATACCTCAGATTTTGAAAGTAAACCTAAACCTCACTCAATCGAACACCTGTTTACTGGAGACAGTTCATGTTGATGTAGCATTGTGGCTTTTTCCATGACGTGTTAAACACTCATCTCTGGACAGTGCCCTAGCCTTGAGAGTGGTCAGTAGTCTTTGTGTGATGTGATGGGCAAATAAAAGGAGGAGGAGTGAGAATATGATGACGATGGAGTTGAACAGGAAATACCAGGGTGTATTAGGGTGGTCTCTGGCACACTGGCTTTGGCATTTAGAATCTCAATATCACAGCAGGGGCATTCTTCGAGCTGCAGTGACCCCAGCCTGTCACTTGTCTAACCAAGGCCATAGGCGTAATAAGACATTGTTAGAGAAAAATACATATCTCACTCTTTCTTTTGAGAGGTGAATCACAATCAAATGGAGATATGGACATGGCAACAAAATTTGATCCTTTATGTTTTTTTTTATCTTCTTACCTCATATAAGTAATGGTCCAATTCAATAGTTTTGAGGTTGATGCCCGGTGGGTAACTAATAATGCTCACCAGTCTAGCACTCAGCCTGGACAAGGTTAGGTTGAAAAAACAGAACAAGGTCATCGTTAGCATAAAGAAAAGGGAACGATGCTGACCCTACAGAATCAATGCATAAGCCACTATTTCGTGATTATGTACTGAAGTTAGTAACTTACAACTTCCACCGTGGCCACAGGAGAATGGTACAACCCAGCAGCAGCAAAAAGGGGGTTAGGCAAAATACTTTAGCCAGGTAGGCAGAATCTGTCAGATAAGACAGCAAAGAGTTTTACAACTACTGCAGCAGATCGTCACGTTATTTAAAAAAAAAAAAAATTCAAATATTTAGTTTTTTAAAGCATAAGATAATATATAATTTGGTCATATCTAAAAATGCCTGCTGTGTTTTGCTGTAACTCACAGTTTGAAGGGATTGTGATGGTGATGGAGTTTGCTGGACCGCTGCCTTTAGCCGTGAGGGCACACAAATTGAAGTTGTATCTTTTACCTTCATGCAGCCCTTCAATAGTCACAGACTTATTCTTAGGGTCCCCCACAGAAATATTCACAAGACCTGCCCTCAAAAGACACAAACAACTTACTTTTACCTAAAATAGATTGCCTCGCCAGCCACATATGGCATTTCCCACGTTATAGGATAGAATGTAGCCACATGCCAATACATATACATACCAGATTGGGTATCACAGATAAAAATATCATAAAAAAGAGTATAATTATCTTTATTTATAACTTGCCTTGCATATGAGCCAGTGTATTTTCCAACCCGGCCTCGTGCACAACAACCAAGTAGCCAGTGATAAAACCAGAATGACTAGAATCCTGTTCATTGTAAGTCCACTCCAGTGTCACAGAGGAGGAATCCATTTTAAGAGGTTCAACCAGATGTGGAGCTTGTAAAGGAACTAAGAGAGAGACTCACAATAAATATTGACAGAAGAAGAAATATTTGTTTGACCCTATTTAAACCCTGCTTCAAATATGTTTTATTCTACATTTTAACAAGTGTTTTTGATCCTCATTTAAACAGTATCTTAACTAAAGATACTTACTAAGCTCCTGTGAATAGCCAGTTTGTATCTCCAGTAGTCTGTGCCCCCTTTGAGAGCATCCATAGATTTTGAATGTGTACCGAATACCTGCTTTAAAACCACCTGTTAAGTATGGACATAACCAGCTTATATAGGCATTTATCGAAGTGTTAAAATGAACTGTGCATCCACTATATTCACTATTTACCTGCTGGTAGGAATAGTGAGTTATTTCCTGTTGGCACTTTTTTCCATTGCACAACACAAGGAACTCCAGTACCTAAAGTGCACCAATCCACAGTGTAACCACAGTTAACGTCCTCATGCTTTGTCCAGCAAAGATGAAACTCTCCTGTGGAGCTGCCTTTCACCCGCAGCTCCTTCAGAAGATACTCTGCTCACACACAAGACGCGATGATCAATCCAGTTAATTTACATACTCCTGAATCCAATACATGGACAACTAAAGATGTGTGCACCAGCTCTGCAAATGCATCTGAATATGATGCAATAAAGGTGGAATAGAGCTTAACGGAAAGTTAAAAGATGTATTCAATCTGATAATATAGAGTAAGTGACCCACCTCTGCTCTGCGTCTGAGGAATGACGATGTGGGATGGCTGGGAGGAACCCGTCTGAAGGACAGCTTGAACAGTGATGTCACACTGCTCTGGACCAATGGAAATCTCTGCCTGGGTGTCACCGCTGTTCCTCCACAGGGTTCCATTCCCACCACCCTGCACCCACTGCACCCTGTAGCCAGTTATTTGTACATTTGCCTCTGAGCCGCTGAAAATCTTTAGATACATATTTAAATTGTGGTATCATAAGGCACATCAAATGGATTACTTTCTGACTATGGTCAATAACAGGATATCTTTATTAAAAAAAGGATCTAGAAAGAAACATTGTCCATTGGTTCTTAAAGTCTCACCAGGTGCCAAAACAGGGTTACATTACGGTGGTTGGACTGCTCTCTTAGCCTCCTCCACACATCCACGCTCACTGAAGGGTCTAGGGAGAATAAAACTCCTTAACATTAATTGATGCTGTTATCCTAATAGGACCTACAAACAGCATCTTATAGAATGTTGGTTTCCCACTCACAGGTAGTGAAGTTGGTGGGATGCGTCCACTCCCCCCAGAGCTTGCCTCTCATAGCACAGCGTACCCTGATGGAGTAGCGGGTGTTGGGGAGTATCTGCTCGAGCCTGACTCCACAACGACTGTCCAAGCCTTTACAACCCACATCCTATAGAATAACAGCCACCGTATAGTCAGCATCGTTTTGTCTATTCTCCACACGAGTGGAAAACTTCATGTTATCTTTATGGCAACTTTAGATTCTTGTAGTGCAATCTGTGTCATGGTTAAGGTTGCACTCACCGTAGGTCTGAGGCCTGGATGTGCGCTGACCTGACAGAGCTTATCCGAGCCAGAAAGGTTACCCTGTATAAACCAGGTTACGTTAGCGTCCATCACACCTGGGCTTACTCTGACGCCCTGGACAACTGGAAATACTAAACACGCAGGAAATACAGATGCATTAACATTTTGCCGAATTTAGGGTTTTCGTAGCAGTTACAAGGGCCAATAAAGCCAACAACAGCCCGCCTCTATTACAGATTCTGGCTCTTTTCTCACCTATGTCAGAGATGTTGAAGGCGTGGCTCTTTGTTTCTTCTCCTAGCTGATCTTTCACCAGCACAGACACCTGGTACTCCTCTAGCCCTGGGACAGCCTGGAAACTACAGGAGGAGGCCTTGCTGCAACTTATGGAAGCCTGATTGGAGTTTCTGTCCAGTCAAAAATACATAACAATAATGAGAAAAAAAAGAATGCCTTCATTGCATCTATTTTACCATAACTGCAAGATAGCAACAAAAAAAATCATATGTTATATAATTTTGGTCTAAGAGCATAATACGAACTTACTTTATGCTGAGTGTGTATGTACGTTTTAATTTCTTAATTTTCAGGTTAGCTTCTCTGCCAGGATTCCAGGTGCAGTTGATAGTTCTTAGATCGGTAGTCCCACAACTTAGGTTCATTGGCTTCTGGGGAGGAACTGGAAAGCATGCACACACGCGCACATGCATGCGTGCACAAACACACACACTTTTGTCTTACATAAAAAAACTCAACCAAAAAATTCAAAATGATCCAAATCTGCAGTATGTTCTACTCACAGCTGACATAGTTATGGCAGTAGTGGGGTTTGGTACTGTCACACTGAAATAACACCCCCATTTGGTTTGTCTTTGTGATGTTCAGGTTGATAACGGTGATGGCTTGGACTCGGTCTCCGATACTGACCATGGAGTGGATGCTGCCGTTGAAGGCCATCTTGGTGATGCGGACTCCTCTAGGGGGGACACAGCAAAGCATGATGGTGGAACCCTCCCTCAGAACTCGCTGGTAGGGAAACATTTTGGTCTCATTCACAGAACCCTGGACTCCTAGAAAGAATGGAAACAGTAGAGCAGAAGTAAATGATAGGAGAGAACTTCCTTAGAGGGACGGCAAAAAAAGATGTGCAATCTAAATGCTTTCAAATACTGTGTTGTGCAACTTTGATGAAAAGGATAAGGGAAATTATTAAGTGCCTTGCAAAAAAGAGAAAGTACATCTGTGTGAAAAAGTGTAATGTTTAAAATCCTTTTCAATGTAATTGTTACATTTCTATTGAGGTGTAATCAACAAGGATTTTGGCACAAACCAATACTGTTTTTCCATTGGCTCCAGGAACTCAAACCAGAGTGGTTGTTGAAGTGTCGAATTCTGACTGAATGGTCGGCACATTCCAAAGGCAGGGACGATGTCCATGTCCATGTAAACAGACCGTCTCTATCAACAGGATGTGCTCTCACATTACTCTGAGAGACATTAAGAGTAGATGGGTTATGTGCATGGGAAACAGGACCCAAATAACTACAGACATAATTTTTTTTGTTAGATCAAACACTTTCATGTCATTATAATGCAAACCTAAGAAACAGCATTACACATCTACTCACACTGTGAATGATTGTTCGGTTTTCGGTGCGTCCAACCTGGACTTGGTAGGTTTCTATCTCTCCTGGTAAATCACTGTGTTTGGCCAGCCACCTCACAACAAGACTCTGCCTCTCCTTAACAGACAGCATTTCACTGATGTTTGGTCTAAGAGGGTTCCAACCTGCATACAGCATACACATAAACTCATTCTGACAACCACTTAACCAGTCCATTGCACTTATATTCATCACATCTAAAACAAAAATGTTGACACTAGATTTACTTACCAACTACAAAGATTTGTCCAGTCTTGTTCTCATTGACTATTAGAAATAGCTGAAGAACATGCAAAAATAATGCTTTACAGTTCATATTTCTTATCAATTACATTAAAAACAACACATAATATAAACATTTGATCGCTTATGGCTAACTAAATTACTGGCACTAGTTTAAAGATCTCTAGCATCCGCTCCGTATCGACTGCTTAATTTTAGTGTACGTTCCTATATAAAGAGAGAGGAGTAAAGGGTTACAGGAAGTCATTGGCTTAAAACAGCAGAATCATCCTTCTGGTGTTACTTAATGCTGTGCAACTGAAAGTCCTAGATGTATCCTGTATAAAGAAGCTCGTGTTTTTAAGAGGGTCACTTTGAAGTCTACGAAAAAAATGCTTCACAAAAATATGTTCAACAATCATATTTATATAGCATAATCAATATGGATCTAGGGGCAGGTTTAACTCAATTATCCTGCGATTACAAAGGCATTGAGTACACACAGTACTTTATACAAAATGTTGTATACACAGTGCATGGACCAAAACATTAAAAAATAAATAACAAACAGAAGGGAAGCGTTACATTTTGAGGATATACTCTGTCTACATAGAAATTACATTGGTAATGTTTATGATATTACATTTGGCACAGATTAAATCAGTACATATTTATACAAACTTAGACATCCGTTTGATATTTTAGTGTCACTTGGTAGCCCTTTTCCAAATCAAATATTACATACCATTGGAATATCTCTTCCAATACAATTTTACACAATATTAATCGTTTTTCTACATTTAAAGATAACTGTAGTTGAAGAATATATTGGCGCTGAGACAGCTCTACATTCTCAAGCTTATATTAAAAGGGAGATGCTGGTTAGTAAGGTGTGCATCTACAAGTGCTTATAGGAAAGTCTAATTTGAAGACTTTGTGTGTAACAACTCAGCTTACATTAAGACCATTTTCCAGAGAGTAACAAGGACCTGACTCAGTGCTAGAGATTCTGAATCTTAGGTATAAAGGCACAATGGTTCTGGTTCTTAATAAAGAGAGAAGTAATTAGTAACCTACAGTAATAGATCAATTAAGGCACATGGTAAAACAAATCTTAATTTCTCTGAACTTTCATTTAATTACAAAGACTTCCAAAAATGTTTACATTTTAACCACATAATAACCATATAATAGATACACTAGAGCAAAATGTAACACAGCTTGGATATATGGTCACCCTCCAACAACCTACGCCTGCCCAATCAATCACTCTCAGCTAACTCTGGCCAGGTGCCTCTACAGGTACACAATGTTCTCCTCTCCTCCGTCCTCCCCGTTCTGTCCATCTAGGGCGAGGTAGGCCTGGCGGGTCAGCAGGGGGCTGAGGGAGGCAGAGGTGTCGTACTCATACTGCCCCAGGTCTGGTGGCCCGGCCCTCAGGGAGCCCAGGGAGAGTCTGTCCAATGGGGGGCTGATATCTGACAGAAGTAAAGCACAAAGTATTAGGGCCCAAGGATCCTGATGAAAGGACCAAAGGCAAATGCAAGGCAATTTATACACTTGGGAGAATAGAACTGAATTTTTTTTCTCCAAAAGTGTGCACTCTTACTGTTGTTGATTCCCTCGTGTCTTGTAGGGAAGCCACTGCTGAATGGGTTGTCAGGGCGATTGGTGGGGCCGGGCTGACTGTGGCTGTGGTACTGTGTGTGAGCCAGTTGGTCCGGGACTGGTTTGACATGGGCCTGGCTAAGCAGGGTGTTTAGGCTGTTGTAGAGGCTGGGGCTGAGGCTGAGGCTTGATGTCTGGCTGGGGCTGTGGACGGAGCTGTCCTGGCTGGTCCTGAAGCCAGCCTGGAGACCTTGGTGCTGGTTGTTGTGTGGACGAAGGTGGTTCTTTTGGAGGGAGTGGAGCAGAGCTTCTTCGTTCACAAACATTGAGCCGTTCCCATCCAGGCTGCCTGATCGACTATGGCTGGACACCTGACACGAAAAGAGCAAAGAGTGGTACCTTTTTCTCTTTTAAGTTCATACAGTTTATCTCCTTTCAATTCATCCAATTTATCTCCAACTCTTCCCCTCGTCTCTCTTTCTCTCCTACCTGGTATCCGTCCAGCGGTATCATAACGGGAAGGCTTCTTTGGCGGTTGTGTCTCCAGCTGGCCAGCAGCCTATGTTGGGCTTCGATCTTCTCCCGCTCCCTCTCCACAGTCCTCTGGCCCTCCCTAAGTCGGTCCAGGCTCTGCTGGTACTCCAGCAGCTGGGCCTCCAGCTCCTCACGCTCGCAGCGCAGCCTCTCGGCCTCCAGGTGGCACTGCTGCTCACGATGCTCCAGCAGACTTTCCAGCTCACCCTGCAAGTGGAAAGGGGGGGACAGTGAGATGCGGTATAAACACCAGACTAGCTGGTAACCTATAGTGTTCCCCTGTTTTTGGAACCTCGCCCGTTATATCGTATATGTAGTTCCTGAGTGTATGGACCAAATAAATATTGCTAAAAGTGAGTGTGGGTCACCTGTTGTTTCTGCCTGGCCTGACACTCCCTGTCCCAGCGCTGCTGCTCCTGTTTCAGCTTGGCTTGCAGCTTCTGGATCTCCACCACCTCCTCCTTCCGCTTCTCCACACTCTTCTTCTCCAACTCCTCCCTCTTTCTGCTGAGACATCTCTGCTTCTCCTGTTCCTACGCAACAATAGCCCCAATGTTTACAGCATTGCTGATTATACAATTTCGGATTAGTAGGGGCTCCTTTAAACTCACAAACATGAATTGGATGGTGTAGAAATTATATTAGCATATAATAGCATTTGGACTCTTACTGAATTGGAGGAGCGGGGCAGTGGCTGCTCTCCCTCTTGGAGGAGCAGTTTCTGAACCTCAAAGCAGCTGTCCTGGAGGCTCACTGCAGCCTGAACACACCATGGGGCCAAATTGGGTCACATAGATACCTCCACCCTCCACATTTTATACTAGAAAATATCTAACAACTGACCACATTCACAAGGATCAAAACTGCAGTTACATTACATGCCCGCGTTTGTCACCTTACCTGTAAACTGTAGAGAAGCTGGGTCAGACTTTGGACGCTCTCTGCTATCTGCAGAAACAAGTGTGTTTAATACAAGAGACAAACAGACATAGTCTCCCCTACACTTCCACAGGAACGGTAGGCCTCCTGCAATTATACCTTTAGCTGTGCCCCATTACAGTCCCCTCTTCTCAACTCAGTGGAGGACTGCCACACAAGAGCGTCTGGCCACTCGCTTTCCGACACCAGAGAGCTAGAGCTGACGCTGAGCGTACTTAGATAGTCTGCTACATAAAAAAAAAGCAAATAAACATGTTTATATTATCTATAAAAAAAAAACAATTTAGGACCTTAGTGAAGAGATGAGCTACAGTTTATTAAAGATACATGTTGACAGTGTGTTCCCTCACGTTCAGAGGGAGACTCCTGGATGCTTCCATGGCTGTTATAGCTGAAGCATTCTTGTCCCCTAACAGGAGAACTGTCGCTGGGCAAATAGAAAGCCTCCTGGGCCTGGAGGGTGGAAATCAGCTTCTCCGCTGCACAGAAAGAAAGCAGTGGCCAATGCTTTCCTCACAAAAAGTCAACTCGTATGAAGACTAATATGAGCAAGAGTCTAACTAAAGCTTTAGCTTTTAGCCCTAACCAGACTCCTCACCTTCTCGGAGTGCAGCTGTGAGTAGTGAAGTAGCCTGCGGGGTTGTCTCGGCGTCACTGTCTGGGTGAACCAGGAGGTGGCGCTGTGGCAGAGGCTCCGGTGCGTGAAGGGTGAGCTCTGTGAGTTCAGCGTACATCTGCAACTTCTCCTCCAGACTGCTGCAAATGTGCTGGTCCTGACCCAACAAGGTCTCTGGGTAACACATAGCAACATAAACAAAACACAGAAGACAATCGCACTCGATAACATGTTGCTGTTATCAGCTACACATCTCCTACCTTGGTATTTGTTGATCTTCTGAACTCTAGCCTCAGCTGCCCGTCGGACCTCTTCAGACTCGGCACTCCTGTCTTCCTCCTCCTCTTCTTCAGGGCAACTGCCGCAAAGAAAACCTTGTTATGTACGCGCATACGGTCCAATTTCGCAGAGGCTTGAAGACAGAGCCAGGGGGCCTCACCTCTCGACTGCCTGCCGTATATGTCTCATCCACGCGTTCCGCTCCTCTCTGGTGGCCGTGTGCACCTCATACATCTCTGGCCCTGCCGAGGAGGCAGAGATGAGGAACATCCCTCTCTCCTCGTTGGCTACCTCCCTCACGATCAGCTTCTGTAAGGGGATCACTGGGGGTTTTTGGTCCTAAGAGCGAGGAAAATATGAGGATGACAGTCAAAGAACGTTGTCCGGCTAACTAGAGTGATATGTTTGAAATTACATAGATGCTGTCCACATAGAGGCGTACCACAGCAGCAAATATGAAGCGTTGGTCTTTCTCCTGCAGGAAAACCAGCATGTCAGTGAGCAGGAGAGCCAGGGTGTCTGAGTGCAGAGAACAAGAGGATGGAGTCAGGGGAGTTCTGTCAGTCCTCTACACATATAATACTCTTAATACTAAATACTGTATAGACTATCTAAAACTACAGTACACAGAATCGTTTGAAACCTTTTAGTCTGCCTGTAGCCGTCTTCCAGTACACCAGGCCCTTGTGTTGTAGCGTCCTCTGGTGGCTGTGCAGGTCCTGTTTGCGAAATACCTTGCCGTTCTTCCTCTTAGCCAGACTCTTGTTTTCCAGGCGGGACAGAACCTCCTGCAATTCCTGGTCTTTCTCATACTCTCTGACGCTCAGATCCACCGCGGCGATGATGTCCCGGATCTGAGCCAAAGCCTGGGACAGCTCAGAGTGCTCGTCGCTGCCCTCTGTTGGGGGGGGGGGGGGGGGTTGGATTGGAACATGTACAGTAAAGATCTCTTTCTTCAAAGTCAAAACAAATGGTAGGAAATGAACAATGATGGTGGCTAAGAGTGGACTGACCAGGAGTGTATTGTAATATCCTCTCCAGCAGCACGGGGTACTTGGTGATGCGTTGGGTCACCAGCAAAATAAACTCTGGTACCTCCCTCCTCCTGACCAGAGTCTTAATACTCTGTTGCTGTGACGAGAGAACGGACACGCGCTCGATCAAATGTCAATAATATGAGTCACATGATTAATATATTAAAACTCCAAACACAGACACATTTCTGCCCAGTTGCCACTTCAATGTAGCAGTAAAAAAAACAACTAAAGCACAGTTCAGTGAAAATGCTTACTTTGACAAAGACTTGGAACTTCTTGTTTTGCTGCTGGAGCTCTTTGAAGATGTTTACAGCCTCGGTATGGTGACTGCAGAACTCCCCGTAAACCTGCTTCATCTTCACAGCGTTCTCAGCGGAGAACTGCAAACACAACCAGTCAGTTTCCTATGTGTGGTGGTGTTCATTTTAGACGACATTTACATAAATATGATCTGTGTTGTTCCTTGTGTGTATCATCCCCAACCTGCTGCAGCAGTATGTCCCCGATTCGATGGAGGAGGTAATTCCGGTGGTTGCCCGGCTGGGCTGAGGCGTGTCGCCGCTCCTGTAGCGCTCCGAAGAGGTTCCTGTGGAAGAGCAGGAGGGGATCCAGGCAGGGGAAGATGCGGGCCACACAGTCCAAGTCCAACTGCAGCTCCTCCAGCATGCCTCTCCGGAACACCTCGGACATGACTGTCAGCGTCTGGATGTGGTGCAGCTCTGTCTGCATCAACTCTGCACGGAGGTCAACAAGGCTTCTATCAAATACCAACAACGACAACCACCAGGCCGAACACACAAAGCAGACCAACGTGCAGCGCAATCAAAATGTAAGGTCTACAAACGAGATGGGAAATAAAGAATAAGAGAGCCGAGCGACCAAGCTGAAATGTGTGCCCCCCCCTCACCATATATCACATCCTGTCGCTTTATGGTGCGTTTGTCGTGTCGTTTGCAAAACTCTGGGGTGATCACCAAACTCCAAGACTCCGCCTCAAACCCCAGATGTTCTGCTGACAGGTCACTCAGCAAGGGTGCGTCCGCTGGCTCTGCTGACACAAGTAGACCACAACACCTCAATTACACGTAGTGGAATAATGAAATAATCTAGCTCCAGAACAATCGTGCTTTTAGAGATGGTGTGCGGTAAGTGGGAAAATATGCGGGTCTATATGTTTACCCTCTGTGTTGGGAGGGTCAGTGGATTGAGGAGTTGGAGGGATAGGGATCCCCTCTTCCGTCACACAGCTGGTGCCCAGCGCACTCGGACTGGCTTCACCGTCCATCCCCACCACGTCACTGAGCCGCCTGAGGTAGAACACCACAGGTTACAACACAAAAACAGGTCACGCTAAGACAACTCTGTGTGTGTGTGTGTGTGTGTGTGCCCTGCCAGACACACCTGTCTGTAGTGACAGAGGGGCTCTTGGAGAGGGGAACTGCTGTGTCTCTCCTGTCTCTGAGCACGATGAGGTGGGAGGAGGAGGTGGACGAAGGGGAGGAGAGAGAGGTAGGAGAGCCCTCTCGCAATACAGTGTCTGGGGGAGAGGGGGGGATGGAGTCAGAACAGGAAGAACCGTTCCGCCTGTCAGGAATGTATTATGTGCTAACAATCTTTTTAATTTGTCTTTATTGTACTATTCAGTCATGTGGAACAATCATAGTGGTTTTTAGACAAATATCTGTACTTACTATGCAAATTATAAATTAACCCAACGCCTTTAATCTTGGGTCACACACATTACACATTACAGGAGGATGGAATACCATCAAGAAATTACCCCTTCCATGTCATGAGAACCACTCAACCGTTTTAATGTGAAACAGCAGATTAGTATGTGTATGTTACATTTCCCATATAAGCAATGGCTTGCAGAAGATCATGATGACTGGAATTCCATTGATGACTCAAAGCGTCATTCCCCTACCTTAAATGTTATCTGGTCAAAGTGTGAAATGGGCAAGTCGACTTCTAGAAAACATGTGCAACACACATGCAAACCCCAGTCCCTTGCTGAGGAGGGTTAAAATGTAACATTGAAAAATGAAGGTGTCGGGGAGATGGGGAGGGGAGGCTGAATAGCTAACTTACTCTAGAACACGGAGAGAAGGTTTAGAGAAAGACAAATCACATGGAAAGGGAGAGAGAGGCAGGACGAGGCGGGAGGTGGGAGGTGAGGCAGGGAGACTAAACTCTAACTCACTCTGTGGGAGAGATGAAGACTTGCTCTTTATCGTCACAAGATTCTTTTCTGGGGGCTTCTAAGGACACACAATAACAGATCAATGGCAGCATATCTTTAAACAACTATATCAGATTTGGCACTTAACTAGGTTAAAGTAATTATGTTTGACAGTGTGTGGATAGGATGAATTTTTACCTTTCCACAGGCCGCCGCGGAGTCTCGACACCCCTTATGGACACTCAGAGAACAGTCTGGGAAGAAAAGGTAAGAGTCAATAAACAGCATGTAATGGCAGACAGTGACCAGGCACCAAAACACACATTAAAATGAAATGTATTCCCATCCTGGCAGTGGCACCACCTGAACGTAAACAGCTTTGCTATAAGTGACTCGCAGGAGAAACACAACACTGACGCCACTGGTTTTTCAAAGCGAAAACACAACATGAGCAGAGCAACAGGACAATATACTCACTGGAGCATTGCAACAGCTCCTTCCCTGAAATAGGCTTATCGCAGGCCACACAGGCAGAAGGACCAGATGGAGAGACCGGCAAAAACTGATGCCCGTTGGTAGATCCTGTCTTCTCCTTTACGTCTTTCACCTCTTTGCCCTTCACCTACAGAGTAATCAACAATCCTATGTGATACTCACATGTTTTTGACGCTTATCAAAGCAGAAACTTCCGGAAGTGAGCCTGACTCAACAAAAGTACACAAAAGAGCATGTGGCTATGTCCGTGTTGTGCACTTGCGAGATAGACATGGTTTGGATAAGAAGGCCATGGGGAGTATGCCGTATGTGTATGTACTCGAAAAGGCCTTAGGGAACACAGCTGTCTCAAGGGTCATATCTTTGGGTAGAAGTTAAGGGGTTCCTCCTTTGTGTGTTTGTGTGTGGTGGTGGGCTTTGGGGCTTGTTTGTTTTCTTATCTAGTTTTACTGGGAAGTCTAATTGAATTTGTGCGAGCTTGTGTTTTTGAGGGAGTGTTATGTAAGTGTGTGAGAAAAAAAGACACTGTACACTGGAATGTATTTATGTTCCCCATGCTGTGTTAAGGGTCTGTGTTATGTAAGGGGATATGCTCACTGTGTCCTGTTGCTAAGATCCAGGAAAAGAAATGTTCCTCTCTCAAATAAAGGCACTAAGCTCAGACAATGGCTTGCCTGCACAGGGGTCTCACCGTCTGAGGGGCAACGTTTTACTACAGTAGTTTAAGTCAGTGGGGCTTTTATTTAGGGTGTTTGGAAGTACAGTCAGTGCACAGGTTCTTTCTACCATCTCACCTTGGTCTTGTTGCGTGTACTGGACATCCTGCTCTTGAGGAAGCTGAAGGTTCGGCTGACTTTGTACTTCTCCGGCTCCACCTTAGAAGGGATTATGTACTTATCCCACTCCTCGTCCTCAATCCTGTTTGAAAGGACACACGTTGAAGTGAGCGGTCACGGGAGTAGAAACCAAACTGCGACCTGTGGAAGGCCGCCGTGCTCCAGCCCAGCACCCACAACCTGACACTAAGTCATCAACTCATCTTGGCCTATAATCTGCCCAGGCCCAGAAATAGCTGAGCGACCCGGTCTGTTGGTGCTGCGCTGGAACAAACGAATTTACCAAGGGCAACCTTCCAGGACCCCCCGGTCTCCAGACCATTACTCTTAAGAACATGCTTGGCATGCTTGGAGGTTTTGAATGAAATAACAATCACTAAGCCTCCAGTCCGGGCTATTTATGGGATGCCCTTGACAAAACGCAATTCAAAATCTGTCAGCTATTCACAGCAACTACACCACTGGCATTCAAGGAGAAATAATATGATTAAACAGTATTGTTGCTTACACTGAGTAGTAGTAGAATTGAATACATGCAGCACGGTGTCTTTAAGACAAACCTGAAGAGGCATGGCCTCATCTGGCCTTAGAAAAACACTGATAGGGACGTTCCAAGGAGTTAGAGTAACGAATAGCCACAGAGCATAGGCGCATGAGCAGTAGTTAAATCCAGAGGAAAAAAAAGTCAACAAAGCATGTTGTTACTGGATGAGTTTAGTGACTGTTTATGTTTTGCCACATGTTAGCATGTTCATGTTCTGCACATGCGAGAAATGGAAGACATGCTGGTGAATGGCAACCTACTCTTTGAGGAACTCTGAGAGGGTGAGGTGTTGGAGGGGTGGGCTGCCTTCCTCCTCGGCTGACTGGGCCCGCTTACGGAAACCCAGAACCCTGGATGATACAGCGACACACCTTAGAACTGGTGCTAGGACTCACCGCGGCCTACATGTAGCTACACTAATGAATAATTAGCTGTGTATGGATGAAGGGTCGAAGAAAAGTGGATGAATGACAGAGTGAGTGTCCCTGATCAAGCAGAGAGAGGCCTTCGATCAGGAGGGTTGGTGATGTTGGTAGTATTCTGATACCTTTACCACACTACACATGATGTGGAATTGAAAAGCCTACAATAAAAACAACTGTAAATATGGACATAGATTCCCTAATGTATGGAGTTGTCTCCAAGGTCAGTGTTAGCCATTTATGCGATATGGTTTGGATCTAAGATGTAGGCATCTTTGATCTGTTAACAATGCATTTCAGCAAATGATTGTATTAGAGATTCATGAATCAGTTAGTTAGGATGAACCAAAGCTGGAATTTAATGAACATAAATTATTGACTATTATACCAAAGTCAGATAAAATACCTGATTCTGATTGGCTGGAACCCGAGCATTATTCCAGAATATATCGAATTATATACATATACAGTATTTTACATATAATTATCACAATTTAGTCGAAAGGATCAGAAAACGAGCAATAAAACATATTGTTGTAGCTTCTAATAACAAATTTTATATTCCGTTAAATTCTGCATGCTGTCTCAGTGGGCTGGTGTCCGGGAAAGCCCTGAGTCTGTATTTACTCAGGGTTATTTTGAGGTTGCAATCAGGGGATATTCTAACCCAAATGTCTTTTAACAGGAAGTATGTCACATCCTGCCCAGCCAGACCCCAACCACAGGATAACACAAGGGACTACTATACACACACACAAGCAAACATTTAGAGAACCATGTACAGCCCCACAAACAAAAAGACATTGGTGCCCACCATACCTAAAAAGAACCCCAAAATGAATTAAATAGGTGTTCATACCTTTTCTCTCTGGGGGTCTCAGTAAAATTTAAGGTTCTCTGCTCTGCAAACAAATAAAAATAAAAACACAGAAAGAGACAGTTACAAAAATTCTATATTTTACAATTAATTCAACATAAGATATTGAATTCTGGAATTGCATGGTTTTGAAGAACTGCAAACCAATCCAAACTCCATGTAATCTGTGGAGAAGGGCATTTACAATTAGGAAGCGTATTGACAATGGAAAGGCTCTAGGTCCACCTGTTCCCTACATAAAGAGAGAAAGCTCAGAACAGAGATGCTAGGAAAAACAAGATAAGAACAGGACATGAGAAGAAAATCAGCAAACACTATGTAACCTTATTCTAAAAGAGAATCAAAACAATAGCTTGGGAAAAGATCCACGGCTTCAACTGGATAAATTGTGTTTGTCTGAAAAAGCCCTGGCCTCAGGGAACAACTTCACATTTTTGCAAAGTAAATATGAAAATTTGAACCTTTACCATCAGAATCCAACCCTATCCATACAAATGTGACAAAAACTGTACCTAAACCTAAACCTTGCCTAAGCCTTGCTTCAACTAAAATGTATGGCAGTCTACAGATCCTACACCACATACAGTATGTACCAATATTACATGGTCCCAGAAGGCTTGAATCAGACCAGAAATTGCTTTCTAAGGACAATGACCAGCTTAAAAAAATATCAAAACAGCTGAGAAACACACTGGAACCAATGGCTCTGTTCACTGCATCATGTGTTTCTGGGTCACTGTTTGATGCTGTACTTACTAACTTGGTTGAGACGAGAAAGGTGTTTAGAGAGAGTTAGAGCCAGAATGAGAGAACGTTGGTTGCTGTGGGTTGCACCTACAGGACAAGGGATGTCTCACTGAGTGGTTTCGATGTGCACATGAAAACACTCTGACAGCGTGCATAGTTACACACACAACATACATTTATCACCCACTTAAAGCGCTAGTAACCAGTTTAGAAAAGGTTAATTTGATACATGAACATTCTGCAAACTGGGTTGATTTATGGCACCTGTCGAAACATTTCTTCTCTAGACATGTGCCACATGTTTTCTTTCCCAGCCAGTCCCTGGAGAGAGAAAAGTCAGAGAACACTGAGGTCAAAGTTCACTGACCTTCTGACAGGTCAGAGACGGCTGCGTCTCGGTTTAACAGGGGCCGGCCCTTGTTAGGCGAGGTGTAGGAGTAGGAGCGCAGACGCACCTCAGCCTCCCCTGGTCCCTGGATGAGGAGGAGCAGACGAGGGTCAAACATAGCATACTTCACCCTATCCATCCAACAGACTGTGGACCCAGTTCACATGCCGCTGTGGTACCTTGGTTGATGGGTGCGTGCTATCGGAGTGTGTGCGATTGAAGTCCGGTGAGGTGTCGAAGGAGTCCCTCTCCTCCCCTGACCCCAAGCTGTACTGGGGCACAGGCCGTTTGTATGGGGACGAGGAATGATACACGGGGTAAGAGTGGCCCAATAAGTCGTCCTCTCCACTGTCACACTCCCCTGCTTCCAGACTAGGACTTTGGACAAACAAACACACGCACACACGCACTGTAAGTGAATTGGAACATGAAATACAACGAAACCAACCTACTTCATCACTACTAAACACATGGGTTACAGTCGACATTTTGCATCATAGAACAGGGCACTGTTCACTGAACAGACGGAATTGCTGGCTTAAATTGAAATGTCACTTCCTAACCCACAAACCTCTTGAACAATGGAACGGCTCCATTGTATTTAAACTTCCTGAAACTTTCACCCCCATTATATCAGTGTGCTCATAATTGTGCTTACAACGGGCCTACATTGATTTACACATGGTGGCTTATTTAGAATTCATTTAGACATTTTGAAACAAGCTATATAGCTCTACACATACTATATTTCTGCATAATGTAAGTAAAAAAAATCAAATCTATACGACTATTTAAAGAGAGAGAACTCTCATTTTAGTTTTCACCTTAGTTCTTATTTTGCAGCAGCTGTATCCAATTTGCATTTGAGCTTTTGCCATGACAAAAGATCCCGTCTCTTACCTCAGTGTGCAGGTCTCCTCGGGCAGACTGCTTCCTCTGTGACTGAAACAAGGCGAGCGACAGAGGCGTGTCTGGGCCAGGCGCCTCAGCCCACCCTCCGTGGAACGGAAAGGGGAGGCCGGAGGTGAGGAAGGAGAGCCAGAGGAAGGGGAAGCCTGCGAAGACGGTTGTCTTTGATGTCCAACGTTAGAGCCTGGAGTCCCCCTCTCTCCATTCGAAGGATGGGATCGCCGGGAGTCCTGGAGATAGTTGTCAGAGTCAGTGGGACTCCCAGGAAACGAGTGCCACTGTGGGTTGCTCATCTGGGGCACCGAGTGCTCCTCCTCCTCCTCTTCCTTCGGAGAATGGTATTTTATATCCGAATCATTAACCTATAGGTAAGAGGTCAGACAACAGGAAATCTTTATTATTTATCTAAGATTAAGTCTGCTTGGCAAATGTGTCGATATTAAACAGGCAATATACAATACTTTATTCCTTTACCAATCGTGAATAAAGAATGATTTAGCTCTTAGGAATCAGAAATAGAATCTGTTTCCGATAACAGTGGCAGTGTGTAACCTCACCTGGTCCACCAGCATGGCGTTGGCATAAACACGGTCCTTGCCATGGATCATGGCTGACAGTCGGGAGGCTGCAGCCTGAGTAGTAGACGGAGCCTTGCTTCCTCTCATCGACTGGCTTTTCTCTGAACACAGACAGAGAGAGAGAGAGAGAGGGAAGGGGAGTGGGGGGGGGCAGAGGAGAGTTTTCAGTCTAATGCCTTGTACCTTTTTACAAACACGGGAAGTGACATAAACATCCTGGGCTGTAACACGTTCATTGTTTAGGACCAGGAGTCAACACCCCCTATTACTGGATGGCGAGGCTGCAGGGAAGGCATGGTGGGTGTGTGAAGCCTGCATTTGCATGTGCTTGCATGGCTCAGTGTGTTTCTTAACCCCACCTCTCTATGTGCGTTGTCCGAAAGTAAAAAAAAAAAAACAGCCTCTATTGAGCACAAAGCAGTATTCAGAGTAACATATACAGTAGCTTCACTGTTGCCAGTGGAGGTGCAAGGAGGTTTAACAGAGGAAAGCAGCCAGGCTCCTCAACACACGGAGGTCCCTCTGGGGTTCTACATGCCATGCACAAAACACAGCCTTTTTCACATGAGTGTTTCTGTGGAGGAGCATTGAGTAAAAGAGCACAACGCCATGCACGCCAAAGAGCCACCAGTCACACCACTCACCACAATATGCTTTGGAAAATAAACTTACATATTTTAGTACTACTTTATATATATATATATATTAGTAATATAGTTGTAGGAGAGCGGTGGGACCAGTTCCTGTGAGCGATGACGAGTGCCGTGGTCCTGAAGGCTGTCATGCTATCACCAGAAGCCTCGATGGGACAGTATGCCATATATTGCTGAACCACCCAGAAGAACGACAGAGCAAGCTCTCCAGAGAAGACAGCTTTAGGAGTTGAACTCCACAATGTTTCTAGCAGCAGTGTAACCTTACATTGGCTGGGCCCTAGAACAAGGACACCATCAGCACAGAAAACCTGTCTTTGACATTGTTATTGTCTACCTAAGCCATCAAAATGCCTTTTAAGGCAAGACTCCACCGTATTTTTTCGGTTCGGGGTGTTTGGTTTATCTCAGTGCCCCCCCCCCCCCCCCCAACGCCACAGAGAAGGGGAGCCGAAGCTGGTGGAGGATAAATCAGACAGCCAATTGGCTGTGCTTCCTGTAGGCCGTGTGTCCCATAAATCGGAGAGGCAAACTGGGAGTCACTGACACTGACGAGTCCACCAGGCGGTCGCCATCGCTCCACAGAGCCAGGGGAGCGGGCCAGTCCGTGGGGAGGTACCGCAGGACTAACAGACCTCTTTCAGGTCAGCCCCGCCTCAAGTCCCCCATCCTTCAAAGCACTCATTATGTCACAAACGGCATTACTTTAAATCTGCTTCACACTATACGCTTTAAAAGGAAAACCGCTGAATGTATGAATAATAACGTGGTATCAAAACCGTTTCCATGGTTTACCGACTATGAAGGGAAAAACAAACCTTTAGTTACGGAGCTGAAAGTCATTTTAATGAAAATCTAAATGATTTAGACATCCTCTATTTAATGCCTCGGCCTGAGTTCGGGATCGTGGACATCAGATCCACAATAGTAGCAAACGTTGGATCTCGATCAAAACCACAGATTGCAAAGAAACACAGTTCCACGTAAAATACACCTTAAGAACTTGGGATGTTATGTCCTGGATCTGGGTCAGACCCAGACCCAGACCCAAACCCAAACCCAAACCAACAGATTGCCTTGGAGGGCCCTATCATTCACACACACTATGACCCATAAACACAGTCTCAGTGAACACTGCCTTTAAAACCACCAGATCTGTGTTTAACATCAGTTAACTGGGAGAATAACAGTGGGACAGACAGCTCATATTACCGCCAAACAGCGCCTGAATTAATTGACTGACGTTTTTCTCTTGCCAGCCCTACCAAAGAGTCAGACTTCTCTAGTTTCTCAATTCAAACACTAGCTTTCGGAATAAATAATTATTTTATGGTTGTTTTGAATCCAATTATTCCTAGTGGGATTGTAGGGTTGCATGCAATATTCAGAGCATGTCCTGAGCGTGGGGCAAGGTTCTACAGTAGCACTGCCTGGAAGCAAAGAGCAGTGGGGAGACAGAGCTCCAGAGAGTCCCAGACAAAGACAGCAGTCAGTGCCAGGTTTCCAGACCAGGGCAGTTAAAGACAGAGCATGACCCGCCAAACAGCTCCTAGA
>JAVQIZ010183358.1:0-13216 GCA_036023535.2 Galaxias brevipinnis
CTGGTCATGTGACTGGCGGTCGGCCTGCGTCACTACTGCTTTTGTTCTCGTGACAACAACGGAGGCTGTGTTTGCCCCACAGCGCCACATTGACTTGCTAAACGCCCGGCTGGGCCGCCAATGGACCGGACGACTGAGGTCCGAGTCACAGCGAGAGCGGAAACTAGCCACACAACTTCAAATAAAACGGCAGCTGGTCAACACACACACAAACACCATGGTCGAGAACTGGAGGGCACGCAAGGCCAGCACTTAAACCACAAGTAGCCTACTGTATGTACTTCCAGACAGCAGCCAAAACACACACCCGTCTGCCCAGCCGTTTCAACCTCTACCTTTTCCACCTCCTGTTCTCCACAGTAAGCTGTTGTACAGCGTAGGAGGAGCATTGTTGCGTATTCTGAGGACTCCACATTTCAGTGCCAATGACCTCTCTAGTAGTAACAAGTGTCCATTCAGGGCCAGGAGTAAAAGAGAGAGAGAGAGAGAGAGATGTTTGTCTGTCAGGAGTTTCCTGCTCAGTGGAATCCTCTGCTGCTGGACTGTACTACAACCTAGCAAATGGCAAATTAGAGAGGAACAGAAACCAACTGACAAACCGTGACTAATGCATTCACATTTGAAATCTTGATTATCCTGAAAGGTCAAGCTAGCTAGCGCTAGCGCTCTCCCTCCCCCTCTCTCCCCCCCTCTCTCCGTCCCTCCCTCTCTCCCTCCTTAGAATTGAAGCAGAGTCCATTACCTAGCATAAAGCTAGTAATTGCATCAGTACTAATGGACAGGTAGACTCTGTGCTGTTCATCTGTACCTGTGTCAAGGCTGATGTAAGTCAGCTAGTACCCATAAATGTGATATTCAAAACATGCATCGATAATTCAAAAAAAAAAAAAGTATGGTGGGAGAGTGAGCGAGCAAGCTGTGTCCAAACACAATCTAACAGAACAGCTTGACTTGAGGTCACAAAACAAAAACTACAACCCCCACGCTCTCCTGTCTTAACACAGAGGAACACGGCATAAGCAAAAGAGGAAGCCTCTCAAACACAGAGGGAGTCACGTCTACAGCACAGGACAGAACGGCCAGTGAGCTAACACTGCTCTGACCACCTGGAGTTTGAAACTATTCACATACTGACTTAGGGCTACGAGGTCACTCCTCAAGGTTGAGGGCACCACTTTTATAAAGAGTGATTGTGGTGATTAGATCTCAGAGTTTACATTAGCTCCTTTTACAAAGTCACTCGTGGCCAGGATGTCGAATGTTGCACAAGGCCACATTGCTAAATAAACTACACCAGAGTCCCACATTGCTATATAAACTACACCAGTCCCACATTGCTACATTAACGACACCAGAGTCACAGCTTGGAGCTGATAACACGACCATGGGGTTTTGTTGGGGCAGCAAAAATGTATCAAAACACTTTTGTATTATTTGTTATCTTAATAAAATGTATCGTTTTTGGTTGTTTTGTTTTATTTTTCATTATGTGCCTTGTAAACAGGGCACAGCTACAAAAGAGAGGTAGTCTCAGTCTGTCGACCCTGTATAAATAAATAAAAAGTAATAACATCAGGTATCAAAGGACACAGAATTTGAAATACATACAAGTTGGCGACATAGTTGGCAACCCAAAAGGAATCGGTTACATTAATCAACTACTTTTAAAGAATTCTGATGTCATGGAACAATTTGGAACTCTACCCTGCACTGCAGAGCTACCCTGACCAGTGACCACTCCCCTCTTTCTCTTATGAATGTGACTGTCGTACATGCAGACTCATGCTGGAACCATGAGACTGCAAAACCCAACACTGCAGGCATGGCATTGCGGCACTCCATACAGGTGGGTGGGCTGGGTTTAAAGCCGCTGACTGAGCAGTGCGCCCCCCCCCCCGATAAGTGAGGTCTGGGACCATGGCACAGCCTAGACACATTAAGCATCATCTCATCAATAACAGTCCCGTGTGGGGAAGAACAGCACAGCAGAAAAGGATGACGAGGCACTGCGGCAAGATCCCAGCCCAACACATGCCTGCATGGGCCTTTTAACAGCTACCACACACGCTGCCACACACACACACACACACAATCCCCGAACAGTATTTTTTACGATCCGACAAAAGTGTATTGCTCTGAAATCAACAGGTCTTACACAATGATGGAGAGAGAGAATTTTTCATTAAAGGTAGTGGTATTACTTTAGAATGCATAATCCAATCTGTCCAACTGTCATCCAATGCTTGGCTGTTTTCCGCCCCAGGTTACCAAGAGGTCAGGTTGACAACTAAATATTCTGCAAGTGACATCTGGTGCTATAACTGTTAAACAGTGAGATATTGGACAATACGACCCAAAAACGTGCACCTACTGTAATGTAAGAGAGACAATTTATTCAGAAAATAATAAATTGAATAATGGAATCCGTTTCAATTAAAGGTAAAACTTTTTTCCTCATTAAATATGGCAGTGCCTTAGAAAGACTGTTTACTATTTAGGCAACAACTCCAAGTTTATCTCACCTGACTCGCAGACCACAGACCCTGGTTTGAGTTCCAGCATCATGGTGATGGTGGCTATGTCTGTGGTGTACAGGATCTGGGTGCGGTGAGGCAGGTTGACAGTCCACAACTCAGGCGTGGGATGCAGCACATACACATAGCCCCCTTTGCTACAGGTGACCTTTGAACCATATCGCTGGCCAATCAAGTCTTGGGAATGACGGATGGCTCCATAGCGTGTCTGTGTCTGGGCACCTTCTTGAACCTTCACCGGCATCATGGAGTCATGGCCAAGGAAAATAATTACCACATCAAGCGCCTGGACTCGCTCTGAATACTCAACAAAACTCATGTTGGCCTTGTCCAATTGCAGAGGCCTACAACGAATCAACAGAACCACAGGAAATATCAATGTATTATATGAATGTTTGTGCACAACAACGCTAAAAACATGTTACACAACATAGAAAGCCATAGGGTTTTGGACAGACAGAAACAGACATCTCTTTTTACATTTTTGTGGTTTCTATGTGGTGTTTTCTGGAATAACTTGAAAAAAAACAAACGGAAACTGATTTCAAATCCCCAACAATCTGAAGTAGAATTCACGCGCAAGTGCATTTTTTATAGTTTCAAAAACAAATACTATCCGAAACAAACTGCAATTTCAGTTTATTTTTGAACTTTAGAATACACTAGCTAGGACAAACGTTATTCAGTTCAACTAAGCCTACAGGATACAACCTAGGGAGGCAGACAAAATGGAAAAACTGTGAGTGAAAAGAGAATTAAATGGCAGCAAAGCTAGCTAATAATGTTAAGTCTGTGATCAACATGACAATCAATTTCAGAGAAGAGTTCACCTGGCTAACGGTGTGAATTTACCTAACGTTAAGACATTTTTCTCTTACCAAACAAGCAACTTTTCAAAACCATTGACAGAGCAAGAATGCATCACATTTTCTTAAACCACAATATATGTTAAGGTTAACTTTTCATGACATAAGGCAAGTTAAATACTTGGGAAAGGTCATAGTGCAAATTAGAGAAACGTTACCTAGCGTCATGGTGCAATGGTAGCTAAGGTATGTTAATTGTATCGAAGCAAAGTTACATTGTCGAATTTTAAACAGTAACGGCACGTTATCGGGTCCACCTCACTTGTCTTTCCGCTGAAGTCATACGTTACGTTCCAGTATCTCAACTTAACGTTAGCTAAAGTTTGCTAGCTAACGTAAACGTTAACATTAACGAATTTCCCCAAAGACTGTCTTGTTTGGAACTAACATAACGTCAACGCCATCATCAGCAACCAAACCAACTTTAATGTTAACGTAGCTCGCTAACGTTAGCTTGCTGTGCAGCATTTTTACCAACCTTGCTCAAGTTCCAGAAGAGACTAGTAAACGCTTGTTAGTTAGCTGGAAGACTTGCGTTAAAGTAATACAATGCCAACACTAACTAACTCATAATCTAAAAAAAACCTTAGAAGAGTTTATTAACTTAGCTAGATGTGCTATTGACTTGTATTGACGCTGTTAACACGTGGTTTGAATTTTACAGAAGGCTTTGGGTCGGAGGATGAACTAGCAATTGTATCTCAACAGGAAGTCAACAGGCTATGTTCTTGCTAGTTAGCGATAGCAAATGTATGTACATCATAGATCTACGAAATTACTGCAGCAAGGACAAGTAACTATTCTAATGTTAGATGTTTTCGAACATTTTACTGACATTTGATCCCAATGATGACTCGACTTCAAATAAAAAGAACAAAATTAAAAAACGATTTATTTTTAATTAAAAAAATTCCATACTAGGCTGTTTTGAAAAAAAAATTGTTTTATAATATGGGCTGAATGGATTTTTGATTATAAGTAGGGCTATGGGCAGAAAATGCTGATAGAGAGAACAAAACGATATAGATTTATTAGTCATGTTTTACTGAAATGTTGCCACTCATCCAATAGAATGAATGGACTACAAATACTAGCCAATGGGATGCGAGTTCGCCTACTATAAAACCGGTTCTCGAGCCTTGTCGCTCACCGGACAGCGTCAATAACGGTGGTGGTGTTGCGTGAACGCTTCTTGGTCGGGAAAAAAATAGGGATCTTTGTTTCTTCCCCTAGTAATAATTGCCCACGACAGGTAGTAAATTATCTTTTTATTTTACGAGACTACCCTCTTATGCTTATTTGTTACTTGTTATGTAGATGGATGGCATCATCCTAATATACATTTTGCTATATTTAGTTGATTTTTTATTTTTATCTTATTTTTATTGTAAAAGATAGTATGGGAGTCGTATTGTTCAGTCAATCGACGATGTATATAGCCTCTTATGGTCTTCGCAATTAGTGGAATTTATTATAAAACGTTGAAATTGTATGTGTATTTTGATATCCTAGTTATGGGCAATTGTGCCCCACCTTTCAGCATATTTTATTGATATGGATTTTCAGGCTGTAAAATGTATTTGGTTAAACACATTTTCGTCATTGATTTTGAGATTGTATAGAAAATGCGCGTTCTGCTCAATTGCAGTCTAATCTTCACCGTGCGTTATTTTTATCCAATTGTCCTCCATTCCCTTGTTGCGTCTAGGTATCAGCAATGCCTTTCGGTAACACCCACAATCAAATGAAGCTGAAGTATACCTCTGCGCAGGAGTTCCCAGACCTCAGCCAGCATAATAATCATATGGCCAAGCTCCTGACTCCTGCCGTGTACGAGAGTCTGAGGAGCAAACAAACGCCTAGTGGATTTACACTGGATGATGTAATTCAGACCGGGGTTGATAACCCAGGTACTGAGGAAAGCGGCTTTCAGTTCAACCAACAAGCCATCTGTTCTGCCGTTTGCTGCGTTGAATTTGTTTTTGCGATTATTCGAATCATCAAGTTCATTATTTTTTGCACTGTGACCTTGCCAATAGTTAAATGGTTTTAAAAAAAAAACGTCTAATTGTAAAATTTACACCAGCTGCAGAAAATATGGAGTATTAAGCTATTGTAATTATTTTTCTACCTGACTAGAAGGTGGAGCCAAAATTATTTATTTTAATAGTTTCTTTAGCCAAAAACAGACATGACCCCAATGGGATTGTCACATTGGCTGTTGGGCCAATTTGTGTCCACAGATATTGAGCATAACAGATGGCTTTCCCTTACCTTGTGAAATGTGATGTTTTGTTTAGCGATAATAGTATGGCCAAGCTGACCATCAAGAGGCTGTGTGCAGAGGATGAGTTCCCAGATTTAAGTCAGCACAAGAACCACATGGCTAAGAGCCTAACGCTGGACATGTACAAGACGCTACGAGGGCGTGCAACCCCCAACGGCTTCACAATAGACAGTGTCATTCAGACAGGGGTTGATAATCCTGGTACAGTAATACAAACCCATACTGAGTTTCCCTCAGTTATGTCCCATAGCAATCAGTCAGGATGTTTCAGTCTGTGATGGCCTGCTCAGTTCTTTCCTTTCTAAGTCTGCTTTGCTATGCGGTTGTAACTAGGCCACCCATTCATTATGACTGTGGGCTGCGTGGCTGGAGACGAGGAGACCTACGAAGTCTTCAAGGAGCTGCTGGATCCAGTGATTGAGGACAGACACGGCGGATACAAACCCACAGACAAGCACAAGACTGACCTCAACCAAAACAACCTGAAGGTATTCTAACTGCAGTACATTCTAGTATTGGGCTAGACTTTGTATTTAGTCAAAATACTGTATTTAGTGAGTACACATGACACAATAGGCCTTAGATGTGCTGCTCTTGCGTTACTCAAACTTTGTGCTCGTTCTCAGGGTGGCGATGACCTTGACCCCAACTACGTCCTGAGCTCCCGTGTCCGAACAGGCAGGAGCGTCCGCGGGTTCTGCCTGCCCCCACACTGCAGCCGTGGGGAGCGACGGGCGGTGGAGAAACTCTCCATTGAAGGTAAATGTTTAAACTCTATTGCAGGTTAGCTGTACTCTGCTGTGGTCATCTGGAATGTTAGTGGAGTGGCTTTTCCCATGTTAGTTATACAGAAACTGTTTTATAGCTATGGTGACAAGGACTTGGCAGGCAAGTAATACCTCATGCATAAAATGGTGTATAGTGCCCTCTAGAGCTGTTTTGAATAAGGTTGTATACAACATTTCTCTCTTTGAACCTAGCTTGTATAAGTCTTGAAGTTCACAAGTGAGTGAATGGAAAATGTATCTGCTGGACAATTCAACAGCCTTTGTTCAACCACACCTCCTCTAGTGCTCCTCAGCTTGTACTGTGTTTTACCTGTGCTCCCTCTGTCTGTACAGCTCTGGACTCCCTGTCTGGCGACCTGAAGGGGAAGTACTACGCCCTGAAGAACATGTCAGACGCCGAGCAGCAGCAGCTGATTGATGACCACTTCCTGTTTGATAAGCCTGTGTCTCCTCTGCTGTTGGCCTCTGGGATGGCCCGTGATTGGCCCGATGCCAGGGGGATCTGGTAAGGGCGTTATCCCAGACACAGCTTCAGTCGTTAGAATGCCAGAGGGGATCTGGTAAGGCCGTTATCCCAGACACAGCTTCAGTCGTTGCCCTAAGAATGTCTGCTTTTCTGGGACTTGTGACTGGTGAGCCAGTTCTTTAAAAAGGCTCATTTCACAGCAATGAGCTGTCTAAATAGTCTATTCTGTTTTTGTACAGGCACAATGACAACAAGACCTTCCTGGTCTGGGTCAATGAGGAGGATCACCTGCGTGTCATCTCCATGCAGAAGGGTGGAAACATGAAGGAAGTCTTCAACCGTTTCTGTACCGGTCTCACCAAGGTAAACATCCACCAACATGGACCCAAGTTCAAAAGCATTTTGGAATTCAAATATTACAACCTTGCATTTTCTCTTGCCACTGCCTTAGATGTATATCAGTGTCTAATATCAACCACTGTACTAAGCCTCCCTGTTTGTGTTCAGATCGAGACCCTGTTCAAGGATAGGGGGCATGCCTTCATGTGGAACGAGCACCTTGGCTACGTGCTCACCTGCCCCTCCAACCTGGGAACAGGCCTGAGAGCCGGCGTGCACGTCAAGCTGCCCCACATGAGCAAGCACGCCAAATTTGAGGAGGTTCTGAAGAAGCTGAGGCTCCAGAAGCGTGGAACAGGTACAATTAAATCTTGCACAGCTGTATTATAAGTAGTGCTGCCTGCCTGTCCCTATGAACCATGAGTTATTGGCCTCTGATGTGGACTTGTTTGATTCTGATTCTGCCCTGCTCTGCCAGGTGGTGTTGACACTGCTGCTGTGGGCGGTGTGTTTGATATCTCCAACGCCGACCGCCTGGGCTTCTCCGAGGTGGAGCTGGTGCAGGCCGTGGTGGATGGAGTCAAGCTGCTGGTTGAGATGGAGAAGAAGCTGGAGAAGAAAGGTAGCATCGATGACTTGATCCCCAAGAAGTAAACACTCCCGAAGGATTCCCATACCCTTTTCCCCTTTGTCTGAATGAATATTTGAATTTTTCCTGGAATGCACTCTGTATTAAAGAAACGACTTGAGAAGGCCACTATAAACGTGAGATTGGATCAATGAGTGATGGAACTGAACATAACAATAAAATGTTTTGGTTCAAGTTACTACTGCTTTGGTTTCTTGAATATTTCACTTCAACCAATTACTATGACCGGCAGTTGGATTTTTTAAGACACTTTAATTTGAGACATGAGTGAGTCAATCTTACCATGTGAACATTTACATGGACTGAAGTCCCATTATCTCTACTTTAAACAATACAAAAGAAAATGGAGTATAACAGCATAGCTGTCTTGAAAGTAAAGTACAATATTTACACTGAAAACAAAACTCTACGTTAATTTTTTTCCAGGAAAAAACATGAAATAAATAAGACTGGAAATGATCTTCACATTCACAGCATGACTAATCATATTCAACTCGTTATGTTGGCCAAATATGACCAAGAGTATACTTTAGATATTAGTAATTCAGTGATTATTGCCAAAAGCATTACTCTATACATTGTAATATTCAATACATACTCTTATGTTAATAAAAAACATTTGGAAACTGCTACTTGAATGATTGTACAGCTTAAATACTTCTAGATATATTCCACCCTTTTGTTCATAGCTTTAACTCATTGGCAACTTTGGAAGCAATGTTTTTGAAAGCGATAGATGATCCGGATATCCTTTTAAATCTGACACCATTGAGGGAAAGCCGGGGCAACTTGCACACCTCCATCTCCCATTGAACAAGGTTCTCTGCGTGTCCATCGCCATGGACACAGAGCAGTAGGAAGCTCTCTTGCTGTTCGTAGTCGCAGTTGTTGGCGTCAAGCACCTTGCGGATCTCCCCCATGATGTCACAAGGCTCCATGGAGCTGGTGGTCCTCATACTCCAAGTGAATCGGAGGGAGCGGGGTTTGCCCTCTTTATTTTCCCCTTTCTGATCCCCAGGTACATGGCGACTGCAAATACAAGCAGGGGTAAACAAACAAAAAAAAGCTTTATTGAAAGAATTGTGTAGAGGTATGCGTTTTGAATTATTTATTTATTTTTTTACACCCTGTCATGAGAAGGCAGTATCATGCAGAAACGGATTGAAATTATATTTTATCAAAAGTTAAACATGCAATGCAAGTAAGAATGCAGCACAAACAGGAGAGCTTCATGCAAATTCAACAGAAAGAACAACTACAGCAATGGCGCACAACTAACCGGCATTGAAAGCCTAAACCGTATAAGACATTCAACAGTCCAGGGGTAAATACAGGGGTTCGACTGGGGTTTCCCTGAGTGGGACGCAGGTAACGTGTGGTTGGCTGAGCGGACAAACATTGACAGAGTAAAAAGAAGGCAGTGGCCACAATGGCCAGGCTAAGAAAACAGGCAAGGACACCTCACCTTGAGCCCTCAAATCTCCCGTTTCTCTCAAACTCAGTGGAGACTCTGGGCCAGCAAGAGAACAAATGGAAGATGGAGGGGGAGAAACAGACTACCAATGACATATCTCTTCAAGGTTACAGTCAGTACTTCATACACAATCATCAGAGAGAATACAAGTGTGATATGGGGCTATGAAAACAAAAAGCCCACCAAGTAAAATAACACTGAGGTGTTGGTGAATGAAGAAAAAAAACAAAAAAGACCTGAAAAAATTACATCGGAATCCCACTCAGTTGTGATCAATCTCAGACTCAGACGCGGCCATAATCAAAACATGAGAAACAAAATGGAGGGAACACCGTGATGGAAAGGTTGCTTGTGGGAACTCGACAGTGTGAATAGATTGAACCAGGACACACACACACGGTTTGTGTGTTTCTGCTTCAGCATGCAGCCACCAGACTTCACAGCCGGCCTTGATGGCTTCGGACACCCATGCAGGCCACCCTGCGCTACCGATAGAGATGGTGTGTGTGTGGGGGGGGGGGTTGAACAGACTGTAGCGGTTTGTTGGAACTGTGGCACTGCCTTTGTGAAACATTGTTTGCTCAAAACCAAGAGTGACTGGGCCGGTGCTTGTGTGTGTGTGTGCGTGTGCGTGTGTGTTGTTGTTGTTTATCTGGGGGTGGGGAGGCACAGCAATGCACAATGCCAACAGCTAAAGAATAATCCACTTCTTCATGCAGACTAGCCCTGAATTAACGAGTGAGCCTGTAGAGAAGGCTGGGGTTGGCAGGGATGGGAAGGTTAACAATACGAGGAGACTGGATTCAGGATAAGGAAAGGGTCTGTGAATGTTTTCCCAAAAGGTAGGGAACATTCGCTCCATAAAACTTTGGGACACAAACAGTCTTTTCTCTTATGGGGAGAATAAGTTTGTTTTTTAAAAATAGTCCCTTACTCTAGAACTCCAGCAGCGACTTCCTATAACTCTCTATATCTTCCGTTCTGGAATCTGGAAGAAAAGATGGGTTCTGAAAAAAGTGGGTATTTTACAAAAGGATAGATGAAAAAGAGAAAGAGAAGGAAAGCAAGAAATGTCATGTAAGACATGGTGACAGGTGGAAAATGGACAGAAAATGAGAAGGAGAAGAAGAAAGAGTAGCTGGCAGGAGGAAGGAGGAGAAAAAGAGTCAAAATTGGCGGACAGCAGACTTACTAAGAGTCTTTGCTTCCTCGCCAGAAGAGATGGCAGACCCTGATTTGGCAGTCTGCCGTTTGGCGGGGTCAATACTGACCCTGGGGAGAGGAAGAGCAGTGAGAGGTCGGGGGTTAAAGGTCACAGAAAGGTTAGGGAGACACCGACAACACAGTAGAAACTGAAGAGAAGGGTGAAGGGACAGAGGTGAAAAAAAAAGAATAGACGGAACTTGGACTGTCGTAGAGGAAAGAAAAGGAAAGATGGTAAAAAAGGAGAGCGTCCCCATCTCCTTTTCAACTCCTGCAGTCTGACAGACTGTAATGTGAGAAGCGCTCTCTACTGTCACCAACATTACGAATGGACAGCTGCCTTTTATTGTGGAGTGGGAGACATGGTAAGGGAAAAGGAAAGAGATGGGACAATATGGTGGGGCAATCACAACACAAGCCATCCTTCTTCACAGAGAACGCCAGACTACATAACCGCCACTAGAGGGCAGTGTTCTGCCAGTAAAACAAGACTTTGGGTTTTCAACAGACATTATGTAGTCTGATCAGACCAGCCGGATCCTGCAGGAACACTTTGTATCCTTTCATCCAAATGGTACACAGTCATGTAGTGTTTAAAAATATATTTGAAATATAAAAAAACTAAAAGGCAACCTCTGAGCTGTCACAGTGAAATGGTCGGTCCGGACAAACAACAACACTCCATTTCAGAACCATAAAGTTACCCAGTCAATGGATCTCGCCTATGGTCCAGCTAACACTGTGGGAGTTGAATGCAAAGCGAGGGAAAACGCCTGTCCTACAACCAAACACATCCTCTGTCCACATCAAAGGCACGTCAGCGATCATGATAGGTCCTCCTCACAAGCCACAAGGTTAACTAAAAGAACTGACAGTTCAGCAAAAACAAAACGGTAAAGATTCCTGAGTGGGAACAGGGGGAGGGGGGGATAGATCCAGTACTCTTTGCACACCATGAGTTATACAGGGGGAGGGGGGGGGATAGATCCAGTACTCTTTGCACACCATGAGTTATTTTAGGTTCATGATCTAACGGAACACAATATATGAGGAATCACAAAGACCACACTGTCTTTCTCTCTCTTTCTCTCCTCTTCTCCCCCCTTCCTCCATCCCTCCCTCCCTCCCTCCCTCCCTATATCTCTTTCTCGCTTTCTCTCTTCCCCCTCTCTCTCTCTCTCCCCCTCTCTCTGCCTCCCTCTCCTTTTGAAAACTCACCCTGTTGGCTGTAGCGCCTCTGTTTCTGTTTCTCTCTCTCTCTCTCATATATGTAATCACCACACTAAACTTAACTGACACAGAGAATCCAATAGTTCCCAGAACAACAACCCCACAGGTCAATAAGCAGCGCAGTGACAGCCAAAACCCCCACCAGCACACCATGCAAGGCAAGCATTGCTCATCGATTAGTGGCAAACTCTATCTGCAGGCTGTCAGTGTGGAGATTTGAAGAGGGTCATACACTGCTCTCGTAATCAGGCTCGTTGGCTTTTTATTTCATCCAAACTGCAGCCCAGAGAGCCACAACACCACACACACACACACACACACACACACACACACACACACACACACACACACACACACACACACACACACACACACACACACAAACACACACAGAGAGAGAGAGAGAGAGAGATGAGCAGCAGATGAGAGAGTGTTAGTTCAAGCCACCCAGCCACACTTGCGTGACCTCTAGAAGGGGTTTAGTGTTGATCAGACAGAGGACACACGGTGGAGGAGAGGAGAGGAGAGGGAGAGGAGAGGAGAGGACAGGGATCATCCTACCTTTTGGCAAACCTGAATGACATGTTTCTAAAAAAACACAATCAGGAGAGACAAGGGAGACACGGTGAAAAATGGTGAAGTGGTGTTGGAGGGAGAACCTAGAACACACACCGAGCTTACGCGAGAAAACAGGGAAAAAAGGGGGGGGTTTGATTTGGGAATCACCAACAGTGAATGAGGGGAGATTCAAATCAAAATTCAAAGATGGTGGGTTGACCTTATCTTATTTTCTGTCGTTATGGAAACGCTGACCGTAGCTTGGCTGCCTGCGAGAGGGTTCTTGAGAATGGTTTACATTCACGTGGCGTGACTAAAGAGTCGATAGTCCCCCTCACACTCAGCGCCTCAGAGAGCACATATACACTCATACCTCTGTCAGGCAACCAAGTTATGCTCTCACCATAAAGGATCTGAAGTTCTGGACTCATCCTGCCAGCTGTTTGCTCAGAGTCAACCCCCCCGCCCCCCTCCCCCGCCCCCCACCATCAGGGTCTGTTCAGAGGGGGGTGGGGGGGCAGAGTGGAGACCTACCTGCGGGTGAGTTTGGAGGTGAGTTTGGAGAAGAGGTTGCTGGTTCCACGGCTGCGGGTCTGGGAGAGGGGCGAGGCATCGTGGGACAGGGTGGGCGAGGCCGGGGGTCCGTTGTAGGTGGCCGTGCGGCGGTCTCTCAGCTGGCCGCCGTGGAAGGTGCTGCGGCTCGCCGTGCCTCGTGGGAAACGTAGGCGGTCGGGCGTGGTGGAGCTGGTGATGCTGTGGGTGGAGGTCCCAGGGTTCCGCGGGCTGCTGGGGGAGACAGCCACACTGAGGGGGAGGTGAGGG